>VMDO01013489.1:0-58017 GCA_007922755.1 Pedetes capensis
CCCTGGATTCAACCCACAAGTGAAAGAAAGAAAGAAAGAAAGAAAGAAAGAAAGAGAGAGGGGGGGGGAGGGGGAGGGGGAGGAGGAGGGGGAGGGAGAGGGGAAGGAAGGAAGGAAGGAAGGAAGGAAGGAAGGAAGGAAGGAAAAGAAAAGAAAAGAAAAGAAGAGAAGGAAGGAAGGGAGGGGAGGGGAGGGGAAAGGAGAGGAGGGGAAAGGAGGGGAGAGGAAGGAGGGAGGGAGGGAGGGAGGGAAGAAGGAGGAGGGAGGGAGGGGGAGAGAGAGAGAGAAAGAAAATGAAAAGAAAGGAAAGGTCAGGTCTACAGTATAATGTAAGAAAATTGCTTGGAATTATATAAAATAATATGTAACTCACATCAATTTTGGAAGTTTTGGCAAATGCTCCCACTGGATGTACATGGTCATAGAGTATTATGACGCCTACCATTACCCTCAAGCAGAATGACACTGTCTCTTCATTTGTAAATCTGCTTCTGTATTCTCTGGAGGGAGAAAAGATTTGGATGGATGAGGCACATCACAAAGCTCTTTAACGAATACATTCCACTTTCTGTTGACCCTGACTTACCCGTCAATCTCCAAAAGGAAAGTTAATGTTATACCTCCTCCTAAACAATGAGCTTCCCAGAGAGATTGGCAGGGGGTGGAGGTGCAACAGTTACTACCCACATATTCCAATCTCTACCTGCACCCACCATGGTAATATTATCCCTTCTGCTTGACAGAGGGCAAAATTTTACAGAAATCAAAAGTATCCCCAAATAAAAGCTTGGGAATGGGTGCTACGTAATGGCTACTGCCAACAACAGTGATGACAAAATCATTAGAGTAATAAAGTGAGTAGACTTGCTACTTTTAGGGGCCAGCTTGATCTAAATAATTATTCTATTATTTGATCTGAATTTTACTGAAACTCAATCTTGTTCTTCTTTCATTTGGAAAAAAAGTAAATAGAACTTTTATCTATATAGAAAGCAATACGGCACAGGAGAAAGACCCAGCTCCAATATGGGTACATCCAGGCACAAGAGGAAGGAGAGGAGGAGAACAGTCCTCCAGTTTCATGAGGTCTTCCAATAAAATGATGTACAGAATAGGATGCTAGGAAACAAAAAGTGTCCCCAAACAAATATCACCTAGTAAAAGCTTAATCTTATTCAAGAACCCAAGGGGGACTTTCTCTGCTTGCTCACAGAATATTCAGCAAAGCCCATGGGGGTTTACGTCACAGATAGCTTAGAAAGAAGAAAAACTCAGAAAAGAGCTCACGTTTATGCTTAAAAAAAAAAAAAAAAAAAGTGGAACTAATGAGGGAAAGAGCTGAACAGAATAACCAGCCCTCTTGTAAAGAGGAAAAGTTCCTTTCTAAAAGGGGAGAAAGAATGTTTATGGTAGGCATAACCAAAGCTCTTCCCCGTCCCCTCCCCGTCCCTTAAACTACAATGCAATCCTGTTCTGAAGAGACTAGGTTGACTTGTGTGAGAGACCTGGAAACCAACTCTATGCTTAATCAGAAGGTAAAGTTGCCAAATTATTAATTTTGTTCATCCATTCATATCTGGTAGTTAATATGTACTTAATTTCTACCTTCCAAATCAGACATGTTCATATTTCAGTGTGTTTTATAATACCAATGATCTTACCAGTATTAAGGTGAAAAAGGTCAGCTAATACTCACGGTGTTTCCAGCATTACTCTGCAAACACTAGCCATGGTGCTTAAACAATCCGTAGTATTTTCTATTGGTAAATTCTTATTCTGTAAGTGTATGTAGAACAAAAAAAGTAAGTGACCAACTTATTAAGAATGATTTAAAACTTAATAGAGTATCAAAAATTAGCAACTTTATAATCTCCTACCCCTAATTTTCTAAACCATGCCCTAGATTCTAAGCACTGTTCTAAGCTCCAAGAACACAGCTTCGCGCAAAACAGCCAAGCAAGGCTTCACACCCGAGAAAAATCGGGTTCAAGATCAGGTGCAGGTTCAATATGTTAAAATTCAGAGGGCTCGGGTTTGGGTCAGGTTTAAAATTTTAATCCTATGTGTACAGAGATGAGTAAAATTTTTTCAAGTTTTTTTTTTTTTAATTTCCAATTTTTAAATAGCTAATGATATAACAAAACAAGCTTTTAAAGCTGAATCCAAACTCAGTTTTTCACTGGGTTCAGGTTTGGTTTAAAACTCTGCTACCTACACACAGGATTTAAACCCAATCCCAAACCGAACCACAGCCCTCTAAATTCTAACATAATGAACCTGCACCCGAACTTGAATTCCATTTTTCACGGGTGTGAAGCCCTGTAGCCAAGACCCTCCTGTATCTAAGAGCTCTTGCTGCCAGCTGGCCGAGATCAAACCTGATCATGCGGATACAGACACCGGGGGAGGTGTGCAGCCTGGGCTTGGATTTTATCCTCAGGGAACCACTGAAAACATTTTGAACAGAGGGGTGAGGGAATTTAGTTTATGTTTTAAAAAGATGACATGGACAAAGGATGAGAGGGGACCAAGAGTAGAGGAAGAAAGAACAGTGGGAACACAAGCGGAGGAGTCTAGGCAAGAGCCTGGCAGGCCGCTCTGGACAGGCAGCAAGAACATGGGTTAAATGATTGAATTCATGATATATTTTATGGGGAGTGAGGTAAAGAATGGAATTTAAACTGATGACTCAAAAGATTTTTTTGTTTTCACACTGGTACTATTGAGAAAGCAAAGACTGGAGAAAGACAAGAGTTAGGAAAGAGAGTCGACATTCAGTTAGGCCATGTGACCACTGCAGTGTGGACACTACCTCCAGAGAGACTAAAGTTAGGTTGGTAAGTGTGCATATGTGGTCTCAGTGAAGGGCTAGGGTTTGACAAATCCTTTTGGGGGATGTTAGCTTGGAGACGGCTGTGAAAGTCATGGGGTTGCTCAGACCACAACGTCTGCATCAGATGAAGAGCATTAATGCAAATGGGCAGCACTTACTTCTGATACAAACTTTGTTGTAGCATCACTTAAGGTTTTCAGCATTGGAGTTGCCTCGGCATAAAACAAAGACATTCGATTTGCCAATTCATTATTTACTTCATTTTCTCCTTCTGCCTGTGTAGAAAGAAGGAACACTGACATTAGTTATGAATTATTAAATATGGTAACATTCATAAAATAGTGCACACCTCACTAAAGCTTAGTAAACAAATCTATAAATAGAAATTACATTTGAAACACTCACGTGTCCATAATATGTAAATATCCTTTAAAAATGAAAAAGATTACAGCCGAGCATGGTGGCACACATCTGTAACTCCAGCTCCTGGGAGGTTGAGGCATGGGAATCATGAATTCGAGGCCAAGCTGAGAAGGAGGGCGGGAAGGGGGAGGGAAGAAAGAAGGAAAGCAGCAGCAGCAGCACTGAGGGACTGAACTCAGGGCCTTGTGGATACTTTACAAGCGCTGTCACTGAGCTACACCTGCAGCCTCTTTTTTATGTATTGAGACAAGGTCTCAATGAGTTATGCAGGCTGCCTCTGCCCTCGAACCTGCAATCCTCCTGCCTCCACCTCCCGATACACTAGTATTACACGTGTGTGCCTCCATGTCCAGCTACAAAACTATTTTAAATGGTATTATAGAATTAAATAAAATTATTTCATTATTAATTCTATAATTAAATAAATAAAATCTATTTAATTATAGAGTTAAATAAAACCTTGACAGAGTTCCTGCTACATAAGAGACTGTTCTAAATGCTCTGAAAGACAGAAAGAGAATTATGAAATTGTACCTTGTCCTCCATGATGAACACACAAGAATTCACACACTACCACAATAAAATGGTAACAGGCAATGGCAGATCAAGGGAGTGAGGAAAAGATTACGTTAGACTAGAAGACACTAAGAAGGACTCATGGAAGAGTCAGGCTTTCACAGGTGGTGATGGAGAGGTGAACAAGGTATTCCTACCTGGAGGGGCAAAAGCATGTTTTCAGATGCCCTAATAGAGGACATTTCAGCAAATTCAGGGTAAAAGCGGGCAGCAACTTGCAAAAAATAAAGCTGGAATAAGTTTGCAGAGGGCCTTGAATGACAGCTTAGGTTCATATTTTCCTTCCAATAAAATGGAGGGCCAAGGGAGTGTTAGAAGAAAGGAATAGAAAGCCAACTTTCTGAAGAAAATCAACCCATGTTAGTAGGTAGATTATAGCAAAAAAGAAGACAACTGTGGGCCAGAAAATAGGTTATGTTGCTATAGAGTAACTGTGCAAGAGTGGGAACTGGGCCGTCGACAGAAATAGAAGTACTAAGAGATAAGAATGGGTACAGGGAAGAAATTTGAGAGATATCTCACTTGAAAACTATTGTCTTGACCTATACTAATTGAGAGTGAAAGACAGTAGGAGGGTATCTAAAATGCCCTTGGCCTTTGAGGGATGCAAAGATGACTATAGGAAAAAGACTGGGAGCTTTGTTTTCACTGTACATGGCGGGTATTAAAAAGACAGATAATACGGTCAGCTTCACACTAGAAATTGGTCTCTTAGTTTCTTTGAAATTTCTTAAAATCTCTTATGCTACTTATCATTCCTTACACTATTGGAGTATTTCTTTATTAAACTACCTACTTAAGGCTAGAGTTGATCTTTGAAATTTCTCTATTTTTCACACCAATTAGCAAAATGTAGGTCCTCAAAATCCATGGACAGATGGTATTTTCTTCACACCTAAGGTTTTACTTATGCTACTTGGAGGCAGAAAAATGTACTAAACAGCTTAAGAGGAGGATTGTAAGAGACAAACAGGCTTAAAGAAGCTATAAGAACTGCCAGGTGCAGTAGCTCAAACCTCTAAAGCCCAGCAACTCAGGAGGCAGAAGTAGGAGGATAGCAGGTTCAAGGCCAGAGGCAGCCTTTAGCGAGACCTCATCTCAAGATAAAAAATGAAAAATGGGCCAGGGGTGCAGCCTAGTGGTAGAGCTCTTGCCAAGTATGTGTGAAGCCCTGAGTTACAACTCCTAAGTTGTACCACGAAGTACTACAAAAAGGGGAATGGAGAAGAGAGGAGAGAAGAGGAGAGGAGAAGAGAGGAGAGGAGAGGCGAGGTGAGGCCAGAAGAAAAGCTATACCATCCAAGGAGCAGGCCCCAAAGCCATTTTCTACTCAACCATAACCAGGCACAGATGACCTAACAGTCCATGACCTCACTCTCCCCTCTTGCCAACATCAGTTATTTCTCTTAATCCAGGTCAATTTCTCTCCAGATTTTTCTGTTCTAAGAATTTGGAGACGAAATACAAACCAACAAAAAAACCCCAAAAACCCTCAGAATGACTAATTCAAAGTTTCTACACAGTTAAATAAGAAGACTCATGAGAAAGTTATAGTATCAATGTTACACAGACAAAAAGCAGTTTTATTGAAGTAGTTGTGGGGATTTAAAAGACAGAGGACAGACTGGTAAACACCATATGGTTTGTTATAGTTTGCTCTCTCCTCCCACAGCTGTGGTTGTCCATAATTATCACTTCGATGTTAGCTCTAACATGTGAATGGATGGGTAAGTGAATGAAAAAATATAAGAAGAAAATGAACAGATTAAGAGTGGAGTTATTCTTACCACCCCCTAATTCAAAGCATTAACTTACTGGGACATTATTAATCCTCATACGACTCAACGTTCTTCTGTAGTAGCTGAAATCATTCTGTATGGCAGGATTTGTCATCTAAAGAAGACATTTATGATAGAATTACATGTGATGTACCAAATGCTAATGTACAAATTAAATCATAAATTCACTAAATATAGTTTTAACTAGAACGCAGTATACTCTATCATTTTGTAATGTCATTTTAAGTACTAATCTGGTATAACGTAAGAAAGCTTATAACACTGTACTCAGTCCTTACTAAACATATAAAACTGCAAATTGTTTTTAGTTGTGGGCAGTATACATTCCTCCTTCTTTTCAATAATTCCAGGAACTATACAAAAAAAAAAAAAAATCAACACTACCAAACAAAATCAAAAAGGAATGGATAGGCAACTGTTTTGAATAAAAGTATCAAATATATGGTCAACAGGGCAATCTTTAAGTAGAGCAAAATTTTACGTGTAAATCATTTGTGCTCCAAGTATTAATTCTAGAGTTAACAGCTGTCTATGATACAACCATAAAATGTCAAAGTGAGGAGTCCAGCTGCTCCATTTCCTAGAAAAGGTACATGAGGCACTGAAAATAAAATAAAATAAAAAATCAAAAGTCCTGCCCAACGCTTCACAATTGCTTACTGCGCCAGAGCCTAAACTCAGTTCGGATCTCCCAATGAGAAATCCAGTGCTCCTTCCTTTCTGCTCACCCTTTCTAACAATATGATATTTACCGTTATAGGTACTACAAAGAGAGAGCAGCGAGAAAGAAGGGGAGACAGGAAGAAGGTGATGAGGGAGGGGGGCAAGGGAGACGAAAAGTTTAAAAAGTTATGTAGAAGAAGGTTGAAAAAACTGAACAGAAAAAATACTAGACAAGAATCTCAATACTGTTTCAGTGATTTATCAAAACAAGACTGAACATGCGGTGATTTGCTATTTGCCATATATCAGAAGACCTGCCATATTTTCAAATCTAGTTTTCTATTTTTGTTGAAGACCAAGAGACATCATTTAAACACGTTAACAAGGTTCCCAAGTTTCTCCTCCTAATTACCACTCATTGAAAAGATGATTTTCAGAACAATTAGGACCAGCAGAAAAGTCTACCTTGAGTTCATCAAACCGAAGTGTGAAATGAAGAATTTCTGCAAACTGTTTAGCAAGAGCCTGCTCTCGCTCTAGGTGCTGGGTAGGGGAATACGGGGTACTGGTCAAGGCTCCCAGAAGGCCTCTTAATGCTGCTTCTAATAAAAAGAAGATAAAAGATGTTAAGTTGTATCTTTCTGGCATTTCTTTATTTGAAAGTGAATGATTCATACATGTCATAATTTCAACTCTCAACAAAATAAGTTCTGTTTAAAAAAACATGATCTACATATAATTAAGCAATTAAAGTTTACATTTTGCCATTGCTAATATATTGCTTATATGCAAACTAATACAATAAAAACCTTAAAGGGGCTAATTCAATTTTATAATTCTGTAAACTCAGATTCAAAACAATGCAGAAGGTGGAGTTGAATTAGACATTGGGAACAAAGGGCAAATTCCATACTACTTTCATCATTCCATACAGTGTATTATTTGGTTTAATGAAATAGTTAACTGTTACCTCCTGCTGAGTAACTTCTTTACTGGCATTGTGTCCACACAGTCAAATCTGTACATGGCTATGACTGAATTACCAATTTCCAATACCTTGACCATACTATTTATTTATAAATACAAACTGCTTTTTTTTAGTAAGTAGGAAAAAAATATTTGTTTAATAAGCTGCAATAAATAAATAGCCTGCAGCCACACCACTGTGGCATCCAATCCCATCAGATCTCAGAAGCTAAGCAGGGTCGGGCCTGGTTAGTACTTGGATGGGAGACCGCCTGGGAACACCAGGTGCTGTAGGCTTGGGAGAAGGACCCAGCAGCCCACTCCCAAAAATCAATACGCCATTGAAAACCCTATGAATAGCGGAGAAGCACTGACAACAGTGTTTCATTTGTTGTACATAGGGTAGCTACGAGTTGGACACCGACTAGACAGTACCTAACAATAACAATAAATAATTATCTTTGGGCTTGGCATCGCACGACCGTAATATAATTTACTACACATGTAAATTAAGTCTTTTGATATAACTATTTTTGAAATGTAAGTCTGATAAATACTGTATTTGAAAATAAAAATAATGAAATTTCACTTCAAAGAATAAACAGAATTCTAATTCAGCTACAGCCTACAGAATCAGAAAACAATGCTAGATTCTAGTCAAAGTGAGAACTTATGGTGATGTGGCATTGATAAATGACATATTCATCAATATTAATGATAAATTAATAAATGCATGTCAGATCATCAACCTGTAACTTAAAAAAAAAATAGCTCTACTATTTATGAAGACCTAATGAGCCAATATCAATACTGTGCATTTAGCAAAGTTTTTCATTTAATTTTCACTATCAACTATGACCTGAGCATTACAGACAGATAAAATGAATGCAAAAGACATTATAGCTAAGGTTAAGCTAACAAATGCCAGGTGTTCCTGACTCCAAAATCCACCATAATAAACTCTCTCCCAAATAAAGCAACATTCTATCTAGCCTTCTGTAACCTTATAAATTATTATACTGATTACTACCAAAGTAGATACTTACGGATCTATCACATACTAGGTACTGAGCTACACACTTCACAGATATTATTTCTCATCTACACAGTTACTCCGCATGACAAGTACTGTCCTTTCAGCAAGTTAGCTTGCCTGCATATTCTGTGCTGAGTACTGAGAAAACACGAAAACACTATGCCTAAGCACAGCCTTCTCACAGAGGAGGAAGACAAATGATTATAGGTGCTAAAAGGAACACAGGGCATGTCACACCACAGTGGAAAGGCATACACGGGACCTCACCTAGCTGAAGGCTCAGGAACACTTCCCTGAGTAAGTGGCATCTGGGTTGAGACTGGAGTATCACTAAGAATGAGCAGGAGTTTGCAGAGAGTCAGGGCAGGGAGACAGCCCTGAGCTGGGAAGAGCATGACACGAGTGAGGCATTCCAAGATGATGAGAGCACATGGAATAGGGAAGGCAAGAAGGAAAGGAACCAAGACTAAGACAACAGGTACACCGTGAGTGTGCCACACTAGTTACTCTCGCCTGGTCATACCAATGTCCCTGGAGACATGATTTAATGAGGGTACCCACATCATTAGGTTAGAATTTTAAAATTTTGCTTCACTAGCAGTGTGGAGACTGAATTCTAGGGGTATGGATGGCTTACAGGAGGTGTAAGAGGGGATGTGAAGATGATCAGTTGAGAGGAAAATATTTCTGATTATTCTGGAAAAACAATTTACTTTTCCCAAGATTCATCCCACATGTGTGTGTTAATGTAAGTGGAAAGCAAAGTTTGAGAGCTACAGGAAGAGGAAAAACCAATATAAAAAATTGTTACAGGATGCTAAAGAGAAAAAGAAATTTTATTTGCCTAGATATGATAAACTTTCAGGGTCAAATTCGACATTCCAAATGGTCTACCATTTTGGCTACTAGAGTCAGGTCACCTGGCTAAGGTGAGATGGCCAGTGACTGGTAGGTGCAGAACTTCTGTCCATGAACAGCAAAAGGCCTCATCAGTTCCCAGAAAAGGGAAATTGCGGGTGGTAATGCTGATGATCTGTCTTCGACCTTCAAAGCAGCTGGACCAGCCTCTCCCCTCGTGGGCCTGTGCTGATACAGGACAATACTACAGGCCTATAACGCCCTGCCTCCAGAGAGGCATCAGAGACCAAGCATTCGACAGAAGGTGGCCAAGGTCGCTGGCTGAGGTGGAAAGAAAAGGAAGTCAAAGGAGAGATGATACCTGGCCTACCCTATAAATACGCAAACCAGCAACGTGTCAGGGCCCCTCTTCTGGAGCCTATCGTATGGTGTATTTGCACTGCTCAGGCCATATAGCCCTCTTCTGAAGGACCATGTGCGTCTTGATAGTCGTGTGGTGCTCCACATGCTGTATGCGGCATTAATCCTCATCTCTGGCTCAACAGTGGGGAAGGCAAGGAAATGAGAGAGGTTTAGGGGATATAATGGAGAAGACGTGACAAACCGGAAATCCAGGTAGGATACTGAAACACAGAGAAGTTATGTGATGTGATCAAGACCACACAGCTACTAAGTGGCAAACATTATGTCTCCAAAGCCTGTAATATATTATTATTATTGTTGCTCCTAAATATCTAATCCATATTTGATAGATATGTGTATCCGCTGATATGTTAATCATTCATTTAACAAATGTTAAGTGAGCTTCTATCACAGCAGTGACAGCAGGAAATTGAAAGCTTTTTGCTGTAACCTGTGTTACTATACCCCTCTGCTGAAATGGAGTAACTCCTATGATGGGACGCACTTCACTAGACTGGCTAATTCCAATGGTTAAAATATAAGAAAAAATTTAAACCCAATCTATTTGGTCTATTTTCCAATTATTTTTTAACTGACATATGCCAAGAGACCAAGGTAATTTTAGTAGAATCTGAGCCTTATAAAGCACTTCAACTTCTAATGCAGCAGGGAATTAGCAGGACAAGACTCTACATACATCACAGTCAAGACAACGAAGATAAAAGACCTGGGCTGACAGATTACAGATGATTGCAAAGGTACAACTACAAAAATACTTGATTGAAAGGCAAATATTATAAAAGAACTAACTTTCATATTTAGGAAAATGAACTACAGTTTTTATAGTAAGGAAAAGATAATTCATACCAGCACTTCTAGTATTTAGACTTAACAGTAGGTTCTAAGATGTAGTCTAGTGGCCCAGCACTTGCCTACCAGTGTCATGTGCAAGGCTTTGAGTTCAATCTCCAATGGAACGGGAGGTTTGGGGGGGCGAGGATATCTTAACAGTCTGCCCTTAGGTCTTTATGTTATTTCATTTTTGTGTCTTTAAAATCATTATTATAGATATGGAAACAAATGCTACCAAGTGGGTTCGCACACAAATCTTTAGTATGTAAAGAAGTCAGAGATTTCCTATTGGAAATTATAATTTGTTGAGGAAAATGGTCTAAATAATTGAAAACTCGAGGTTGACAGAGATGATCAGCAGGTAACACTGCAGTTTAATGGCCTGCTTTACCTATAAAACAGATATTCAGCCAAATCTACTATTATGAACATAAAGTACTCTTGATAACTTCTGGCCCTTACAAGCCTTTTTTTTTTTTTTAAACCAGGGAAGTCATAATTACAAAACTTTCGACTTACCTAACCTCTGAGAAAATTCATAAAATTTCTTTAATTTGCCTACTAATGGAACGACTGCACCCCACGCCTTCTCCTGCAGTTTCTCATCTGCTGGATGCTGGATTGCCTTCAAAGTCCAAAGAATAAAGAAGTTAGATTTCTAAACATCACAATAGTATTCATTTCCTATTAAAATACAGGTTTTAGCAAATATAGAAAACCCTGGTCACGACCTATAAGACAGAGAATAATGGACCCAGGAATGTTGAAAAGTGGACCTTCTTAATTCCAGGAATACTTGAAACCATGTTACAATATATTTTTAGTTTCCCTGCAATAGATATTGATATTTTAGAACAATAAAATGCACAATATGGTCCTTAACTATATTATGTTTGGTGTCTTTTGGATTCACAAAAGGATAACATTTTATATTGTTTCTTTATCACAGGCCCTCTTAGTATTCAGAAGGAAACCAAAAAAGTCAATAAATGAAGATGCCAACTCTGGGAACACGCTAAGGAACAGTAATTCAAACTCCACAGTCCAAACTAGCTCTTAAGAAATTTAGCAAAAACTTATGAACCTAAATTGATCTGGAAAATGTGATTTAGAAAATGTCACAGATACTTATTCCCTATAATTAAAATCTTATTCTGGACTTCAAGTTTTCTCAGGCTTTCCTAAATAAAATGAAAAACTACTTTTCAAATCTAAAAGAAAACAAAACAGACTGCAGAAATTATTAAACATGTCTTTTTCTACACTTTGTACTTTAAGTCATTAAGCAATCTTCTCTTGAGCATAAAAGATTATTCCCAAGTAAATGTTTTCTTGCTTTTAACCTTCCTTTTGCCTACAGGTGCTTTCTTAATCCTTACAGCAAACCAGGCCACCTAGCAGGAGGTGAACAGCAAGCAAGCAAGGGAGCAAATTTTTACCTGTATTTACAGCCGCTCCCCATCCTTTGCATTACTGTCTGAGCTGTGCAAAAGCATTTGTCTTCCATGAAACTGATCCCTGTGCCACAAAAGCTGGAGACCACTACCTTACAGAACTTAACACCTGGTTTTGTTTTTGTTTTGCAGTACTTGGAGGTTGAACCCAGGCCTTGTACATACTAGGCAAATGCTCATCCAGCACCTTTATTTTTTTTTTTTTTTAGCTGTACTCCAACACTTCTTTTTTATTTTGAGATATGGTCTCACTAAGTTGTGCAGGCTGCCTCTGCCCTTGAACTCTTGATCCTCCTGTTTTAGCCTCCTACTTGCTGGGATTATACGTATGCACCATGGCACCTGATTAAACTTTGTGGTTTTCCAACAACCTGCTTTGCTTTTTAACGTCTTCAAACACATCATATGAGTTGAATTTCATTACGAAGGCAGGACCTTGCTTATAAACAGTACAAGGAGGTAGTAATATGTTTAGATCTTCCCAAGGCATTAGTACTCTGACTCCATCCACATAAAATCAAAAATCAAGAAAGCAAAACTGAACCTAGATAGATTAAAAGGAGCCTGTGAATAAATAACTGGTCTATACACTGATTATGCAGTATGAGTGAGAGACTCACTAAGTAGCCCCGGGTGGCCTCAAACTCATGATTCCCCTGCCTAAGCCTTCCCAGTGCCAGGGTTACAGGCCTGTGCTACCATGATTGGCTAGAACATTTCAAAAATGTTAAAACTATCCTAACAGTAGTAAAAAGTTCTTAGTCCCCTCCCTAGTGGTTTATCCTATAGAATATGCTTCACTTATTTTACAGAATTCATCTTAAATCATATGTCATTCTGTTTTAAATCATGTTTAATAAGATTATTTAATTCTACATCACTAGCATACTAATAGGAAACTCTCAGTTTATGTAACCTTTATGTTAGGCACTATTTACATGGATTAGTTGATTTTTATCTTCAAAACAATTCTATGAGTTGCTTCCATATTTTTGTTACAGTGAATAAGGAAGCTATAAAAGTTTTTACATTCATATTTCCTCTTGATTTATACTTGCTTGGAATATAGTTTCAAAGATACAAGTACCTGGTACAAAAGTATAATTTTACAGTTCTTATTTTACACACTGCTAAACTGACCTCCAAACAGACACCCATTTTACAATATCACTTGCACTGAGACTATTTTTTTTCCATACAAATCAACTAAAACTTCATGACAGTGATATATACTTATTAGTAAAGGTGATCATTTTTCCTATTATCTGTGCTATAAATTGGTTGCTTTACTAACTCATTGTTATTTAACAATATTAAGTCTTAACAATGACCTATGACAGTTTATGATAATTATATCTGTATATTTGGCATATATTCAGCTTTTCATTTGTACCTTCCATTCTTAATTTGAATTGGTTTACGACTATTCAGAAACCCTTTGTATTTAGATTATTAAAACTATACATCCATATATATTTCTCAATGAAAATTTCTTCAACCCCATGAATAGTTTACATATTTGTCTCCCATCTATAGGAGATTTAAATGCAGGTTTAGTTTTCTAACTTTCATATTTTGTTTCTATTCTACTTACCTATTTTCTCTGTCCTTAATTCTTTTACTAAACACTTTTAATGATGGTACCTTTGTATTAAGTGTCAAAGCCTAGTAAGGTGAATCTCTTACCACTGCTTTTTCTTTCCCCCCAGTACAGGAGTTGAACCCAGGGCCTCATGCATGCTAGGCAAGTGCTCTACCATGGAGCCACACCCACAGTGCCTCTTTTTAGTTTTTTTTATTTTGAGACAGGGACTCACTAAGTTACACAGCAGCCTCTGTTTTCAACCTAGAGATCCTCTTGCCCCCACCTCCTAAGTCACTGAGATTATAGGAATGCTTGACAACATCTGGCATATTGTTAGGTGTTATCGAGTTGTATCTGACTCATAGTGACACCCACATAGGGTTTTCAAAAGACTGCCATGTCCTTCTTCCATTTTTCCAATACTGGGAATCGAACCCAGGACCTTAGAGACTGTAGAGTGGTGCTCTACCAACTGAGGTAAATCCCAGCTCCTTTTCGTTTATTACCACTGCTTATGTTTCTCTTATACTTTGGTGGGCTTTTTTCCTTTATAAACCTTTTTTAAACAAACTTTAGACATATTTTTACTTTTTCGTATCACTGATCAAGGAATATGGGAGAAGGATGTGGCCCTACTCCTGAAGTAATCCCCAAAACAATCAGCCACTGAAAACCCTAGGGCACTCTAGACATAAACAGGGACAAAGAAGTATGCATGACAGGAAGCGCAGGGCACAGGCAGTCCAGTGCAAAGAAGAGATGGAATTTATCTGCAACTTAACAATACCACTAGCTGCTAATCTAAACTAAAAACCACAGACTGATTTAACTTTCCTCTCTCCCTTACACCAAACACCCAGTCTATCACATCTCTTAAACTGTCAACTTCTGCTGCCTGCACTTTATTCCATCTTCACTAAAACTCCACGTCAGAAAAGAAATCAAGCAATAGGGAGTGTAAACCCCAAAGACCGGTCCTTGATGACTTCTGCTCTTTTTATGACTGCAAGTAACAGAAGCAGAGGGGAAAATAAAGAAACAAAGTGTGGGCAGTGCCTTTAAGAAATATGGTAATGAGAAAGAGATTAAGTCCAAAGGCTAGGGTGTTTCTTTGGGTTCCATAGGACAGTTACGTAAGTACATGCCCAGTGGAAGAAGTCAGTGACAGAAAAAAGAATGAAGATATAATTAAGGGAAGAAATAATTCAGCTGAGTTCTATGGCACACACCTGTGATCCCAACAACTGAGGCAGGAGGATCTTGAATTTGAGACCAAAGGCAGCCTGTGCAACTAAGCAAGACCTTGCTTGAAAATAAAAAATAAAAAAGGGATGGGAGTGTGGCTCAGTGAGAGCCCTTGCCTAATGTGTGAGGCCCAAGGTTCAATCTCCCAATACTGTATGAATGAATGAATAAATGAGCGAGTCAATGGGGGTAGGGAGGAATACTTGAAAGACTAAAGTTCCAGAACAGGATAGACACCAAAGGCAAAGCAGTCAGTTGTAAAAAGCAGTAGGGCACCGCATCTTCTGAAAAATACAAGAAATGGTAAAGGAGAGGGTTGGAAATGTGGATTAGTTTGGAGGCTGGAGAGGAACGCTTAAGGGGACCACACCACATTTTCCCTATGGCATATAGTCACAGGAAAAGAGGGAGGCAGGAAGAGGGCTAGAGGTGCAGAGACTCACTGCCTGAGTAACTCCAACTTTCTCTTAAGCTCGGAAGAAGGAACACAGACTGGCAGAATGAAGCCACAGACTGTTATGTTCCCTCTTCCCCAAAAAGCAAAACAGGTTCCCACGGAAAATGTAAATTTCTAGTGAGAGGGCAACCAAAAAAACAAAGCTTTAATATACATAAATTTCGTATTTCTTAACATTGTTTTCTTTTTACCCTCATGTATTACTTCAACCACTTTTGAAATAATGCCAAATAATTTCCTTCAAATACAATACATCATCCTGGACTGGGATTTAGCTCAGTTGGTAAGCACTGCACTGCAGTCTCTGAGGTCCTGAGTTCAATTCCCAGCACCGCAAAAATGGAAGAAGGACCTGGCAATCCACTCCCAAGGCAATCCCGAAACAGCCATTGAAAACCCTATGAGGGTCGCTATGAGTCGGATACCTACTCAACGGCACCTAACAACAACAACAACATCATATGAAATGGACGATTCTCAAGTCTAGAAAACAACGGAAGTTAAAAAAGAGGCGAGGGACATAGTGAATTTTAGTTTACTCGAAAGTGCATGAACATGTTTTACCTCTCGTATTTCATGGCCAGCTCCTCTGTATGATTGCAAGTCCTCCAAGATACCTTCTGCATCTTTTAATACTACATTCACCTGATTATAAATCTCCTTCTCAGACTCTGTAGGCTGGGCATCTAAATAGCAGGAAAGCACAACAAAATTTACAGTGATATGAATTTTTTTAAATACATGCATAACCTTCATCAATCAACAGTCCAAATTTCCAAAGATGATGTACATTTTATTCCATGTTAACTTTGCACTTCTTAGACAAGGCCAATAATTTTTCCACAGTTCTACATGAACAACTAGTCTCAAGTTTATACAAATTACAGAGAAGCAAGGGAACACTAACTATTACTATTTAACATTGAGTTTAAATGACAAATTTTGGCTTGGCATAATAAACCAACCTGAGAATTGTAAAACTAAAAATTTAAATTCTGATATTTTACTTAATAATCACTTTTTGTACTATATTCACCACTATCACTAATGACTGTAAATGTGTCAACAATGATCTATTTTAATGCAACAGAAATGATAGCCTACTAAAATACCTGGCTCATCTACAGTTTAAGATTGACCTTATTTTCCTAGTTCATTTTACTTTTAACAACTGGGTTTTGATAGAAAAAAGTAAAAGCTTTTCAAAAAATACATTTTAGATGTTCCTTTTCTCTAGGGACCATTTTAAACTGTCTGGACAAATGTGACCACGTAAGTTAAGAAAGTGTGGATGTGTACATTTAAAACTAAAGCCATGGCAGTATCATTGAAGTTCTCTGCTAATGAATATAAGGTCAGAATTCCTGTGCAGGGCAGTTCAAATTACAAAACTGCCCCAGAATCCTTGCACTGCTGACAATCAGATACTTTACATCTACACTACAAGATTAGTACTGAGTTTTGAAGCGTTACAGCAAAACCTGAGTTCCTACCTTATGTGAAGTGAGAGGAAAATGAAGGGAGAATTACAGTTATAAAAAGCATAATTAGGGACACAAACATATGGGCATTTCCACCACCTGTAGTGTTCACCACAAAACATATGGTAATGGAAGACAAAATCTGGGTTTTCTCTTTCCTAGACTTAAGGTGAAAGAAATCTTATCATTAACAGCTTGGTCATCTGTTTCCTCTAAGGAAAATCTTTTTAATACATTTCTTTTTAGAAAAAAGTGGACTCCACAAGGAAACAGTTTTTCAGAAATTTTTCCAAGCAGAACACACACAACACTACAGGTTAGGCATAAAGCACTTAAAATGGTAAACATTATGGTTACTATAATGTTGTAGAGAAGAATTATGCTGCCAGAATTCCTCTATGCTAAAATTTCACCTTGTACAAGGGAAGAGAGGCAGCACAAATTCATAAGATAAATTAAGAACATTTCTGATAGATCTATTTACCAATCATATGAAACTAATACCTAGACTTTCTGAATCCATTTCACCTGCCAAAAAATATACAATAATGTATTTACTTCTTTACTTAGAAAACTTAAAAGAAACTTTCTTCACATATAAAACTAAGAGTAAAAATACCCTAAAATTGCCTCTTTTTTAATGCTTGGAGCAAATCATAACTCAATTCCACCTAATAAACCTGGCAAATTAGTCAAAAATATACAATGTATTCCTAAAGTCAACAATTACATTATCAAATTTTAAACTCAACGTACATATAACAATACTATAGCAACAGTAAAAAAAGTAACATTCACGTGCAAAGCCAACTTTAAATTTTTGTGTTCATATGCCTTTTCCCTTATTTTTCAAAATTCTTCTCAGAAATAACTTTTTTAAATAAAAGTACTATGATGAATTAATTACATTAGGAGGAGCCAAGTAAAAAATTAAGACTCTGTCCAAAGCTATAAAGGCATTACTAGGAACAAATTCTGATACTCTAGCTAAATGACTAGATTTTTTAAAATCAAGGTTTGTCATTTTAGCAGTAGTATGTTTTCACATTTAGCCAGACCATATTTTCCAAAGTAACAGACATACACTTTTTTTTAAAGTACACCCATAACTTTTATACTTACACCAGTTGCAGAAGAGAAAAATAAGTTTTACATGCAAATATGACAGTTTTGTACTTTTTCATATGGAATTGTGGAACTACAGACATAACATCATAGACACATTATAGTTTGAACTTATGAAGTGGGAATTCATGACAAAGGACAATATTTTATCTATTATATCAAAGGCATTTGGTGAAGTTTGAAATACTAAACTATATTTTGGGCATGGTGACTACCTCTATTAACATAAAAATGTGACATTGAGACTTACATACAAACAAAACATTATCAAGTAGACTTAAAAAGACCTTGTAAGTAGTTAATAACTAGTAAAGGTTTAATAAGTACCAGGAAATTTAAAAATAAAGGAGAAGATTCTAGTTTTCCCTAAAGGTGGGAAAATCACCCAATACCACACTGATTAAACATTTTTTAGACTGTCACAGG
This sequence comes from Pedetes capensis, assembly GCA_007922755.1. Classification (NCBI taxonomy): domain Eukaryota; kingdom Metazoa; phylum Chordata; class Mammalia; order Rodentia; family Pedetidae; genus Pedetes; species Pedetes capensis. The sequence continues at coordinate 18,182 of VMDO01013489.1, forward strand.
AAAGTCACATTTATAATTTTGAAAGCTGCTGAAGACTGCTGTAGAATGAAGACAAACAGGAAATAGCAGACAGGTAAGCACTACTTTACTGAAAGCAAGTCATGCAAAAAGGTGGAATAGTAAGGAGGGAAAAAGACTATAAAATTAGCCTTTTTTCAAAAACAAAAAGTTATATAATGCAACCAAGACTTGTCACTTTGATTCTTCATGGCAAAGAATGGCTTTATTATTGAAGAAAAACATTCCACTTAGCCTGTTAACAAAAGGGTGCTCATTTGATTGCAAAATAATGTATCTACTACTGAGAGTAGACACATCTATTACCCATCAAGCTTACTTTTAAAAGCTGTTCAAGGGAAGTTAAGGCAAGTTTCAATGGTTTGAAATTAAAATACAAAATTTTAATGATTTCCCACCAATTTCATAAGGTACAGGATATGAGAAGGATCACTAAAAATAACAGCTAAAATGGGAGATATTATAATAAAAAAAGGATTAAAAATTAGCTATGATAGAAAAAAATGAAAATCAAGTAAACATAAAAAATTGTACTGGTGATAAGAGGTCTTTCTACTTTAATCCTACATTCATACATTCAACCAATATTTACATCTACCTCCATAAATTTCTTCAAGGCTGGGACCAAAATGCACATTATATACCACTATAGTATACATACTATAGTATGTAAACTCAGTACCTAGTAGATTTTCTATAAGAAATAATTTTAAGTGAATGAGACAGAAACAAGCCTCTAGCTTTAATTAAAGGAGGCTATTATGTGTTTTGACCTCTGATAAATTTTATACACAATCTTATAAAAAATTATTTTAAAGATGCCACCAGAATAAAGAGATTTCCAAGTAGGGGGCAAAAGCAATTGAAAATACACAAAAGATAAAAGTGGAAAAAGACTAAAAGGTGGGTATCAATACTTTTAAATGATGGGAGATAACAGGCAACACAAAAAGACATAAGAAGTAGAAGAAAAATGAGTCGATGGAAAGGTACTGCTGACAAAGAATCAGAGAAAGGATTCTAGTAAGTGACAATTTCTCTATTTACTTTCCTATTCTGATCTACCTGGATATAAATAAATCAAGTTTTAAAAATCCTGAACTTCTATCACTTACAAAGCAATTTGCTAAGGTCGGGAAGGGTCACAAAACAAGTATAAGTCTCTCTTTTCCTAGGAGCCAGACTTTAATGATCTAGTAGATACAGTAGTTATTAAAGGTTTGTCATTAGAATGAGGAATAAGTTAACAATGCTGTTACAAAATAGCTGGAAATTTCATGAACTAGAAGAAGCTATTCAGGTCTCCATTTAGGATTTTTTATATGTTGTTTGATGTACAACTGCTATCAAAATTTATGGAGCAATTCTGGGCTTGTATCTTAACTGAACCATTATTAAGTAAAATCAAAGCAAAATCGTATCATGTAAGTATAATTTAAAGGAAAAATCCCTGTCTAAAGAACATTCTGTTCCACTGAACACAGGATCATACTTCATGCCTTAAGACCTCTGTACAAGCTGCTGCTGCTTCCCACAATGTCCTTCGTTAAATTAGCTTGAAATATTCTAATTCACTCTCCAAAACCCAATTCAAACACCACCATGAGAAAAGTTTTCCATGATGATGTCCAATCTACTCATTGCTAAATTACTATCTTCTGATCTATACCCTGGATGTAAATTATATAAAGAAAATTATAAGCTTGCATTTCTGTCTGCTCTACTATACTGAGAGCTCCTCCAAGATAGGGGCTGTTATCAGTTACATCTGCACCCCCAGCACCTACTGGCTGCTATACAGGAGGCAAGCTATAAATGCACACTGAACTAAAATGAACTAACATATGAGGACAGAGGGTAGGTTAAGGGAGTTGATGACTACATTTAAGGATTCTTCATTCTGTAAACTCTAAGATTCCATGAAATCATGTTTCAAATGCACAGGACCACTTGATTTGTATGCAATTTGATGCAAAAAGCAAGCTATCTGCATAGAATTATTTCTATATTGTCCAACTATGAGGGCATATTGGGCTAGATTTAACCACCTAGAATGAGGAAAATAGTATAACTAAACTACTCTGTTGTTGTTGTTAGGTGCTATCAAGTCATGTCCAACTTCTAGCAACTCTCATAGCCTTTGATGACCTGAATATTATTGTATCTAGAAACAAGCCATGTGGTACTAATATTTAATTTTTGAAAAAAGTAGCTTTAAGTAACAATTAGAAACCAGCAAGTCAACTCAGATGTATGGTAATTTTGAGTCTGGTATAAAATAGCTTAAGAGAAGATCCATCTAATGGGCCAAGATCTCTGTAGCAACTTAATGATAAGGTTCACAAATCCACAAATGCATATTTCTAAAATGAAGAAAACTACACAAATGGATGAGAGATAAAACTAAAAGATTTCCAATGTTAAAATCAAAAAAAAAAATCTATTTAAAACTCTAAAGAAGTAACAATGAGTAAACTGATCTGGTATACAGCATATATTCACTAAATTTCATTTATAGTATACCAGCAACTGTCAACCAAAAAGTTCTACATTGGCTGATAGAGGCAATGAGTATCATTTTAAAATTTTATCTGTCTTTAAGTTACACTTTATATGTAGTTCTACATTATTGATTATTGTTGTAATTTTAACTTTTTCCTGTTACTAAATTTGCTATTTAAAATTTAAGGCTAATGATCCAAACCCTCAAAGATTAGAAAGGCAAGATCAAATAATCTTTTAAGTTCTACATTTAAATTCATGCTTTTCACTTGACCACAACATAATACTAGTTTTATAAAAAGATCAAGTGCCAAGTCTTGAACAAGATCTTGACTGTATCAAAGCCAAGATTCTGCAAATGTAAGGAATTTGGAACAAAGAGGAAAAAGAAGACAGAATAGCAGAAATATATACAAGACCAAGTTTGAAACAGATGCAAATAAACTAAAATACAGCTTTAATTTAAGTTGCCTCATTTGAAAGAATAATCTTCAAGTCAGCAATCTGCTCAACATCCCCAAGCTGATTAAAATTCATGCTAAACATGCATTTAAAATAGCACTGTTAAATTGTTGAGAAGGGTCAAGAAAACTAATATTTATCCAGTAACATTTCTCCTAAAAAAAATTTAACCCAACAATTTCATATGGTCCTGATATTGCCATTACTACTCTTTACTTGCCTACACACAACACCCAACTGGAATAGATCATTTACTGGAGTGTAATAAAAGTAGAAATATATCAGAGACCACAAAGTATTCTGTAAAATGGAGATATGCTATAAATGTTATGTTCATATAAAGTGTCCTGGCTTAAAGGAAAAGATATATGCAAATGTTTCATAAAACAGAATGAATTATATGAAATCATACAAACTAAACTGAAGTTGGTGGAAAAGACAATGACTATCTTGGGGTTTAAGGGACTTGTTTGTTTTATTTTTAAAATCAGGAAAAGTGTTAAACTTTAAGTATTAAATATCTGTTCATATGTTTTAACCTCAGATAAGAATGTAAGGGATCACATGATTTAAAAACTAAAAGTTCTCTCTTCACCCTTTCCTAACAATTTTCTAATGATCAGTTAAAATAGCAACATTCACACTAAAATACCAATTTAATGTCATTTTTCTCAATTTGACAACCAGAGAAGCTAAAGCAATAATGATAGCCAAAAATGCAAAAGCCTTGCCAACATGCATTGAGGTCAGTGACACTTACCTGTCACTCTTAGATCATATTACAATAGGACATGCAACATAAAACAAACAGAAGGCAAATTACTTAAAGGTTTGTGAACCTATTATTTTTCTTTTTATTTGGAGTTAGAAAAAGTGGATTCCTAAAATAAATACATAAAATGAATTTTTTAACTTTTCAAATTATCTGCAAAGATCAAATAATTTAGGTTCACACTTACCTTTTAATAGTATGCCCAAACTACTGAGCTCTGAATAGCCTTCAGGAACAGATTTGTATTGAAAATACTTTTTTTTTCCTCTCTCAGTACTATGGGGTTGGACTCAAAGCCTTGCACATTAGGCAAGTACTCCACCACTGAGCTGCACCCTTAGCCTCATTTTACTTTATGTATTCATTTATGTATTTATTTTTTGAGATACAGTCTTGCTAAATTGCACAGGCTGGCTCAGGCTTCAAACCTGTTATCCTCTTGCTTCAACCTTCTAAGTGGCTGGGATTACAGGTACATGCCATGGCGCCCAGCTTAAAATATTTTAATAAGCATAGCGTAATTGAAACTTAGTTGATTTTCCTCAATTGCAATACAATTTTTCCCCAAAGATTGCTTCTATTAAACTTTGAGGTAGTATTTTTCTTGTCCAAAATTTTTTCATAAAAATGTACTCATTAGAAAAGATCTCAAATTATAATCTCCAATTAAGAAATATGAAATCTTACAAGATTCAAAAACATTTTATCATAATTTAATCTATACTATATAATTTCAAGTTCTAGAAGGCACCAGAAATTTTATTCAAACAATTCATAGCTCAGTCATGCAAAGCAGTTAAAAAGATGGTAAAGTGGAAACATTCATTTAGTGCAAGACAAACGCAGTCTACCGCAGGCAAAGAGAAATAGATAAAATCATCTTCTCACTTTCAAAATCAAGGAAAAAATTTGGCCCCTGCTCAAGGTCTGTGCATGTCAAAACTTTAAGAAGATTCCCCATGTTAAGGTACCTGTCAAGACAAGAATGAGAAAAGAGAAAATATCCCTTTATAAAAAGAACATCTGAAATTTACTTTAAAAAAAAAAAAAAAAAGTAACAGGGAAAATGTTCATTAGGCCATGAATTCGTCCTTCAGGTTACCCAGACTGTGCTCTGGCAGACAGCAAACCGGGTTCTCAAGGTGTTGGTATGTAGGACCTAGAGGTGAAATGTGGTTTTTCCTGTACGCAATGACACAATTGTTGCTCTAATTCTTCTGAAAATTCTCCCAAGACAAATTTCATTAATGGCCTTATAATGAAAAATTCTTTAAGTATTCCAATAGTGCTAGTATTCTGAAAAAGAAATTTCTGATCAAGAATTATTCACATGGAATTTTGTTAGTGTAGCACTGAAACAATTTATTTCAAAGCCAAATATTAAGAGGTTTGGTCAAGGCTCACCTTTGGGTCTCGTCTTAGAATATAAAACTTACTTCCTGTATGCTGTTAAATATAGCACGTGTTTCTAACCAAATCTGGATTATTAGCAAAATTTGTCGAGGTTATTTGAAGTATTGAATCCAGATATGCAGCACAATTCTTATTTCGTAAAAGAAATCATAGGATCTTAAGTGAACAGATCATTTGGCAGAGTCACTAAAGCATACTATTAGAATATTCATCATAAGGCTACTTGCGCTTCATGGACTAATGAAAGGACAGCACTGGCTACAGACTCCAAATGATTTTAGCAAATGAGAAACTAAAGAATTATACATATGATGGTGATGTTTGCCTACGATTAAGAAAAAAATCATGCAACCTTTGTTTGCTCCCCATGATTAATTAACAAATATTCTGGCTGGCCTTCACTGTGGTGTGAGTGTAATTAATCTTTCACCTTTACCATTATGCACCAGCTGTGAAGGGCTAGAGAGACTTACTTTCAAAGTCCAAGAAAAAATGTGCTGCATTGTGGTCTATGTCCCTGGTTAGCACCTTAATGAGATTACCCATGCCAGCAAACCTAAAAATAAAAATGGCAACATCATTTAGTTCCAGTAAAAAATTTTAAGCAGAGGCCTGGGATTTGGCAAAGGCTGGCTTGCTCATAATTACCAACAGGTGCAGGTTTATATGCTACTGGCATTGAAAATTTGGAACAACAAAAGCACATTTTGCTGAGTTTACAGCTCCTGTTCCACTTTTCCACATATCAAAAAAGTTACATAAAGCAAAATGGGAAAAAGATTAGATTTTTACATATAACTTGCAATATCTACATTTGAATATTATCTATCTTAATGTTGCTCCTATAACACAATGTATAATTCTCACATATTAACAGCAAAACTAGATCTTTCAAATAAGTTAATATTGAGACCATTATTTTTAAATTGATAATGGTATTTTCCTTCTTGCTGAACTAAATCCTATTGGGAATACCAAAGAAGATAGTATTCAAACCACATTTAACCATTAAATTGAAGGAAATTATCAATTAATGACCATTTTGAAAAATGACAGTGTAAATCTCAATATTTTTTACATCTTTTGTCTTCTAAGATTAACCAAATTTTCATTATTTAACTCTCAGATTGAATAGTCAACTATATAGCACTGCACACAAAATGTAACTTAAAAGTTAACACAGCAAAGACCACGTAGGAAGGCAACAATTATCACAACTTAGTAAGATTGCAGGGGGCGGGGAGAGTAATAAGGCACCGACATAAATCTTGCCCAAGAATTTGCCACAGTTCAGTGACAATGAATATGGGAGGTGGTGTCAGAAACACTCAAGAAACCAGGTTTGAGCCTGGAAGCGAGAGGAACAGGGAAGGCACTATGGTGTCAGAGCTACCCATACTCATACAATATTTTTCCCCCCAAAGACTGAGCTGTTGGCGTATGTAAATGAAACAAAACACAAAAGCAACAGTATTCGTGTTAATAAAAGAAGACACCTTACCACTCACCCCCATTACAAGAAGTTTGAATTTGAAAAGAACTAGCACTGTGGCTGCCTGGGTGTCTGTCCCTGCCTTCCTCCACCTACTGCCCAATAATGCCTAATGTTCCTCTCAGCTTCCCAGAGAGGAAACAAATACAGAGGTCCAACAGCTGCTGGTTAGTTACTTATTTTTAAAAATCTAATTTATTTACAAGTATGATAAATACTAAGTGCTCCCACTCTTTTCAGATAATATTTATAATGTTTCTATTACATAAAATTTCAGTGTTCAGATCTTGTACAATGTTTTATACAAGCGAATTAGGTGAGATAATTAGGTGAAGTGGATTAGCTGAGGAAAATATTTAATATTCCATTGTAATTATCTTATACATTGTCAAGTTTAATATGAACCTTTCATATTTAAGGAAAAGATAAGCATTTTTCCTATACCAACACATCCAAATTCCTTCAAATTGGTTACTAAATTTGCATTTAATACATTTTTGAAGGAATCACTTGGAAATGGAATATTTCACAGCTTTAATTTTTAAAAGTTTACAAAAATATAATAGAATGCCTATTTCAAAACATATTAAACTCTCTAAGAAGTGATGAAATCAAATATATAAAGATTACCTAGTAGTACCAAAACTGCAGCTACAGATGGAAAATATGTCATGAAAAAAGGGACTACAATTGTTTTTAATCACAAGGAGGCAGTATACTATTTAGTGCTGAGTTTAAGCCAGAATATCCAACTTGAATTCTAACTCTAGCTTATAAACTGTGTGACCTTAAGGATGGTAGTTAACTTTCTGAGACTCATTTACTGAGAAGTACAACAGAGATAATTATAGAGCCAGTATTAAGGGGGTATTAAGAGGGTCTGATGAGATTAAGCACTAACTCTGCAGTGTCCAGCACCAAGAAAGCATTTAACAAATGGTGGCTATTTTTATAATTATAACCCAAAGATTACAAAATCACTTCTTAAAAATAATAATGGCTGTATTCCTTTTAACACAAAACAGTCTTATTTAGTCACTTTTTAATATGGGTAAAACCAACTAAACAAACAAAAACCCACTCATCCTCTCTGTCAATGATCTCAACTCATACGATATAGTGGGTAACTGTCAGCACTGGTAGGTAACACATTTTCTGGGTTCAAAGCCCTGTTCTACTACTTGCAGGCTCTGTGACTTAAGTTTCCTAATTTGTCCATGCCTCAGTCTTTTTTTATCTATAAAAGGTGCATTAATATTATCTACTGCACTGGCCAGCCATGGTGGTGCATACTGTAATCCTAGCACTCAAGAGGCTGAGGCACAAGGAGCTATGCAAGTTTCAGGCCTGCCTGTTCTACCTAGCAAGTTCCAGGACAGCCTGGAGTACAGTGAGTCCCTGTCTCAAAACAACAGCAGCAGCAACAATAGCAACGAATTACTGGAGAGGATTCCTGAAGTCACTAACAGGATTAATACATGCACATTTAGTACTATGCATGGCAGTTTATTTGCTGCCATTATTGTTGCAGCTGTCAGAGCAAGTTGACTCAAGTACAGGCCCATTCCCAGAAGCAGAACCTGCTGAATGTAAGCCCTGAAGTTATGTGGCAGCCACACTTCCTGCCATAGAGAATGCTAGTCTGTCAGAAGAGAATGAAGCCAACATGTGGTGGCAAGTCACAGGAAGTGTTCTGGAGTCATTAATTTCTCACTCTCCTTCTCAAGCTCCAGCTGCCACTTCCTTCAGTTCAACTGCTTGATTTTCCTCTGGTTTTAAGATATTTTTATTTCTTTTAATCAATATTCCTTTTACCTGTTGAGATGGGTTTCTGCTACATGCATCTAAAAGAGGTCTGGCTAATAAGATTTCTAAGTTTCAGATGAATGAATAAATCTAACATGAAAGACCACAAGATAGAAAGGATTTTTAAATAACTTGTAGAAAATTTGATCCAAAATGCTACTGATATATTTTAGAGGCACTATTTCAAAGAAAATAATAAACATCATCATTTAGAATGATAAAAAACTATATGCCTTACATCTGAATTTAGGAGAGAAAAACTGAAAAATTCTCTTTCAAATTATTTTCATTATAAGCCTTAAACTAAATATTGTACATCTTTACTAAATAAGTTAAGAAGTTTAAAACAAATTTAGTATGCAGAAACCAGACATGGCTTACTTCAAGAGTCTGTAATATTTCTGGGTTTGTGACTTTAAGCTATTCTGTTAAGACATTTGTTTTCAAGTTGACAACTTGTCTGGAAAGGAACCTAACTCTTCCTAGCTTAAAACAGAATGTGTTTTTAAGCTAAGAAAAGGCACCTACTAAATACTTTTAAACCATTTTCCTGTAAGACATTTGAAAAGAAGTTCCTTATAGAATAATCGAAGGCAACAGAACAGAGCCACCAGCTACAGTTTCTGTACTATTTCCTCTCTCTCTCTCTCTCTCTCTCTCTCTCTCTCTCTCTCGCAAGTTCCTAAGACATATTCCATTTACTCTTTTCAGCTCAAGGGGCTTTGTAATGCTATTTCTTCAGGCTAAAACACTCATCCCAAGCATTTTCCCATGGCTGGCTTCTTTTCATCGTTCAAGCCTCATCTCAAATGTGGCCTTGTTGTTGTTAGGTGCCATCAAGTCAGGGCTGACTCACAGCGACCCTATGTACAACAGAATCAAACACTACCTGATTCTGTGCCAGGCACAAAAATCTTTTTTATGTTTAAGCCCACTGTTGTAGCCACTGTATAAATTCATCTAGTGGAGGGTCTTCCTTTTCTTTGTTGACCTGACACTTGCCCAAACACATGTCCTTCTCCAGGGATTGGTCCCTCCTGACTACATATCCAAAATACGTCAGATGCAATCTAGCCATCCAAGCTTCCAAGGAGTACTCTGGTTGTACTTCTTTGATGGCAGATTTGTTGGCTCTTTTGGCAGTCCATACTATATTTAATATTCATCTCTAGCACCATAATCCCAAAGCACCAATTCTTCTGCCTTCCCTCTTTTTTTTCTTTTTTTTTTTTTTTTTTTTTTTGCAGTACTGGGGGTTGGACCCAGGGCCTCACGCTTGCATGCTCTGCAAGTACTGGACCACTGAGCTGCACCCCTAGCCCATTTTTTATTTTTTGAGACAGGGTCTCGAAAAGTTATGCAGACTGCCTCTGGTCTCAAACTTATGATCCTCCTGTCTCCGCCTCCCGAGCCGTGGGGATTATAGGCACGAGCAACCACGCCTGGCTTTCTTCTGCCTTCTTACAGAAGCTTTCCTCCTCCAGCCTTCTCAAAAGTGGTTGCACCTGATGCCCCATTATATTTTACCTCATTGCCAAACTTTACTCCACCAGCTTGTTGTTGTTCGTTAGGTACCAGTTAGTCGGACTCTGACTCATAGTGATCCTCATAGGGTTTTCAATGGCTGATTGTTTCAGGATTGTTTTCTTGGGGGAGTGGACTGCTACATCTTTCTCCTATCTTTTTGGGGTGCTGGGGATTGAACCCAGGTCCTCAGAGAATGCAGAGCAGCACTCTATCATCGGAGCTAAACCCTAGCCCACCCCTTCAGCTATTTACCACAATGTGAATTACACTATTTGTTTAATGCTAGCTTTACCTCTTGTCCAGATTATAGACTTAATAAGTATTCTGGGGTGCAGAAAAAAGGCGTGAAAGGAATGAAAGCATGAAAGCATTGACCAGCACTACTTCAAATCGAGGTTCTTCTTTTTTGCAATACTTGAGGTTAAATTCAGGGCCTCACATATGCTAGGCGAACGCTCTATTACTAAGCCCCACCCAAAGCCCTTTTCACTTTATAATTTGAGACAGGGTCTCGCTAAGTTGCACAGGCTGCCTCTAGCCTCAAACTTGTGATCCTTCTGCTTCTGTATGTATTCACTTCTCCCATCTCAAAATAAAGCAAACACATTATCTGGATTCTATTTCCCTTACCAGCTCCCACTCTACTCCCTTGCTTCTCTCCACAGCAAAATTCCTTTAAAAAGTCTCCTATACTCCTTGTCTTTTTCTTCCTCCATTCTCTGTCAACCTGCTCCAACCTGGCTTTTGCCCTAGTCCCACATTACCAAAATTGCTGTGGCAAGGTCACCAAGTAACCTCCATGTTGCCAGTTTCAATAGCCCATTCTCAAGTCCTCCCTTTACCTCCTGTGAGGACCATCTCACATAACCGACTCTCTCAATATACTTCTGTCATTAGCTTCCAGGATGCCACAGCTCTAGCTACTCCACTGCCCTCCATTCTGGTCCCTAATACCACTACTTCCTGCCAGGATTCCTTCAAGGGTCCTGGCTCCTTGCTTCTACTCTTACCTCCTCTAAAAACCTCTCCTTTTTACTGAAAGACAAAGCAGTCTGTGGCAAATTCTATGGCCAAATAGCTTGAGAAACTCTGAGGAGAGTGGCTGAGAGAAGGCCCCCATCCACAGCTGGACGAAGGTGTCTAGCCCTCATTGTGTCCAACACCCGGAGGCCTGCTTCCTGCAATTGCTTGCCCACCATCTGCGCTTGCTTTGTTGACCTGCACTCCCCCAAGCCTGTGCCATCAGTAGAGATATGCTGACATAGATAAAGTATAAGTTAACCCTCAACCTCCCCTGACTCTTAAAAATGCCTTGATGTTGTGCTAAGGAACTAATAAAAAGGAGACTGAGACATTCACTCGGAGCTGCGGTGTTCCCAAAAGACATTGGCCCCTCAGTTTCTTGTTATACTGAGTTTGATGTTCAACTGGTCATTTTTCATCAGTGGCCTGTGTTGCTGGATAGTAGTGGCAGCAGTCTTTTAAAAATATAAATCAGACTACATCCCTTCTCTGTTCAAAACTATGTAATGGATTTCTGTCATACTCAGAATAAAACTCAAACCCTTACCAAGTCCTATGAAAGCCTCCATGATCTCTCTCTGCCTCACTCCGGCCTCATCTGTCTCTCTCCACAGTACTCACACCCACCTAACCACAAGGATCTGCTTGCAGCTTCTCTAACACAGCAAGATTCCCCTCTTTTTGGAAACTCTGCATCTGCTCTTCTCTGCCCTACACTAGAGCTCCTTCCAGATACTCCAACAAGAGCACTTCACTGAGCCCCTGCTGGAACCTGCTCAAGAAGCAACCAAACTGATGAGCTCTCAAAATACAATCACAGAAATACATGACCCACGCTGAGAAGATTCTTCTATCAGCCTCCTCCACAGAAAACCCTGAAGCTAGGTAGATGCAATCAAAACTGAAAGGCAGTAGAAATTCATTTCGGTCTTCCTACCCTAGAAACCAGTTATAATCACTCCATCGCCACACTTTTAGATCTAAGGTTTAAGGATGAACTTTCTCCAGGAGTTGCAGAAAGTGACAAGTATAAGCAAAAATAGTACAAACTTCCAAAAAGTTCAAATTATATCAGCGATGTCACTTAGTAAGTCTGGTTCTGAAAACATTAAGGCATCATTGCCTTCAAACACTGCACAATGGCTGTTGAACTATCTTTATGAAACTGCACTGTCACAGTTTAAAGGAAATGTCACTAAAAGGAAATCAGAAGGAAGAAAGAATGGCTCTTTCTGGTTTTGAGTCCTATCATTACTTCCCACAGCAAGACAGCTCTAGGCTGCGGCTTCCTGTCCAACTCCCAGCAGCAGTCTGTGGTCCCCTTCAGAGCTCTGAGCCTCCAGCCTTACGGTATTACTCCTTCAGGCTCCTACATTCTTCCCTAATACATCTCCTTCTCTTTGTTCCCCTAGCTCTTACAAAAGTAAGTGCTGCTTCTGGAAGTTTCCATTAATATCTAAATTACCTTAGCATCCTCTTTGGCTCAGATTACCAACATTTCTGTAAATAAATTCAAATGTCAAATCCCCTGTTCAAAAATGCCTAGATGGTTTCTGCTTTCCTAGTTGGAATCTGGTAACAGAAATTACAGAGAACAGCTTAATCTTTAACCTTACCATCATTATCTAACCCACTATCAGCTGAAACTGGTGTAGCTACTACTAATGTGATCCTTTGATTTCCTCTCCTTTGTAAAATGTAAAGAAGACACAGGACAAGAGGATTCAGGTCTTCCTAGGTCACCAGCTATAGCATCATCACGTTGTTGTTAGGTGCCATTGAGTCAGTGTCCAACTTATAGCGACCCTACATACAACAGGCAAAACACTACTCTCAGTGCGTCTCTGCTATTCATAGAGTTTTCAAAGGCTGATTGTTTTTTGGGAGTGGGATGCCAGGTCCTTCTCTCAAGCCTACAGCACCTGGTGTTCCCACGCAGTCTCCCATCCAAGTACTAACCAGGCCCAACCTTGATCAGCTTCCAAGATCTGACAGGATTGGATGCCATAGTGGTACGCCTGCAGGCATAATGTCTTCATTGTTGTTGTTGTTGTTAGGTGTTGTCGAGTTGGCATCTGACTCATAGCGACCCTCTGTACAACAGGGGAAACACTATTGTTAGTGCTTCTCTGCTGTTCATAGGGTGTTTTCAATGGCAGACTGATTTTTGGGAGGGGGTTGCCAGGTCCTTCTCCCAAGCCTACAGCTTCTGGTGTTCCCAGGCGGTCTCCCATCCAGGTACTAACCAGGCCCATCCCTGCTTAGCTTCCGAGATCTGACGGGATCGGATGCCACAAGGCTACGGCTGCAGGCTAATATCTTCATAGTAGTACTAAAATCTCACCATACATTCCTAGCAGACATCAAGATTAGTATTTTTTTAAGTCTAATAAATTACATGTAATTGATAAGCTACTTGACTTAAAGAAAAGTGACATAAACAATGGGATGAAAACTAGATCTGATTTCTCCTCCTTACTCCATCTCAGAAAGTGTGGCTTTACGCAGGTCAGCTACTTGGGAGACTAACTCTCACCTCTTTTCTGGCTGTGATTCTCCATGTTGAGCTGCATCTTTCCTATGCTGACATCTAGTGGATACACCTAAGTCTTTGTACTTTAAAATGAAAAACCTTATTTCAGCTATTTTAAAGACTCCTTAGGATGGCAGGCTATGTAAATATAATATGTAATGAATATAATAATTTGGGAGAGCCGTACATGAAAGTGAACCACAATTATAGTACTGTATCAGACCGTTATGGCACCTGAATTTGATTCAAAGACTCCTGGTACTCTTCCATGCCTCCAGCCATTAAAAGCTAAGCCACCAATGCAAAGTACCACCAAAGGTGCAAATTTAGAACATCAAAGCAAAGAATTAACTTTTGCTACAATGGCTTGCATTGAGACAAACACAGGTATAAGAAGGGCTAATACAAAGTCCAAAACTGATTAATACACAAGTGTTCTGAATGGTGTGTGATGGGAATATGCAAAGAAAGTCCCTCAAAATTATGGATTTTATAAGGATTTACTATAAAGATTTCTCTTGATAAAGCATTATCATTATTAAACAAAAATAGCATTCTGAATCCATGTTCTTAAACTAGACAGAGAACTGTTTCAGAAAGTGGCAAGAACAATGGGATGTGTGTGTTTGAAGGCAGGGAATCTTGTGTCCTTTACTATAGTGATTTAACTTAAACATTCACTGTATTTTTTGATCACCTCTCATACAGTAGTTGGTGATTACAGAACACATGGGACTCATTCAAACGGGCTCAGTAAAGAGGCTTCGATTGGAATTCAAGTGCCCACACTCCTCCAATACACATGCCACAAAGCACAGGTGATCTATTTCTAAAACTTACCATTATATAACATTTCAAATGCTTCTATATCTAGTGTTTAAGGTGCCTGGTAGTGATGGTGGTTGTTTTAATTCACACAATATTTACTTAGTATCTGTCTGCCAATCACTATGATAGACACTGAATATCTGGTACTGAGGAATTCAAAGACAAATGGAAGAGACTACACAAGATAGGGTGACGTGCTTCCCTGCAGACATGAGCAAAGAACACTATGTACACACAGAGAAAGAAACACCTCAGCCAGCCTGCTGGGAGAAGGATGTGGCAACCCGCTCCCGAGGCAATCCCAAAACAATCAGCCATTGAAAACCCTATAAGGGTCACTATGAGTCGGACACGACTGGACGGCATCTAACAACAACAATAATCCAGCCTAGGTGAGGTTAGTAAAGGCATCCCAGAGGGGCAATTTTTCCTTGCTTGTTTTTTCTTCAAATTAAGAAATAATCTGAACATCAACAATAAAGAACAGAACGACAACAACAAAAAAACAGTACTATAAATTATACTCTACCACCCACAGTAAAGCTGTAACATTTTTGCCACATAGTCACCCTTTGGTATCTGTGAGAGACTGGGTCCAAGATTCCTCTTCACTCCCTCACCTGCCATAGACACTAAAATGCTCAAGTTTCTTATGTAAAATGATATTGTTATTTGTATAAAACCTACACACATCCTTCTGTATACCTCCAATCATCTCTTATTGTTGTTAGGTGCCATAGAGTCGGGTCCAACTCATAGCAACCCTATGTACAACAAAACAGAACACTCTCCAACACTGTGTCATACCTAGCACTGTATCAGAGCTTCTCTGCTATTCATAGGGTTTTGAATGGCTGATTGTTTAGGATTGTTTCAGGAGTGAGCTGCCATGTCCTTCTCCCATCTTTGCGGTGCTAGGGATCGAACCCAGGGCCTCAGAGTACGTTCAGCAGAACTCTACCAACTGAGCTAATCCCCAGTTGCTCAACCAGCCATTGAAAACCCTGTGAATAGCAGAGAAGCACTGACATAGTGCCAGGCATGGCACAGTATCAGGGAGTGCTTCGTTTTGCTGTACACAGGGTCACTATGAGTCCAACACAACCCGCCAACACCTAACAATAACAATCAATCACCTCTAGAATATTTATAATACCTAGTACAGTGCAAAAGCTATGCAAATAACTGTTCTATTATTTATAAAATGACAAGGGAAAAAAACTGATACATGTTTAGTACAGATGCAATTGTTTTACCTATTTTCAATGATGCTTGAATACACAGATGTGGAACCCATGGACACAGAGGACCAACTGTATTTGCTTCAGGTGGCCTCTCTACCTTTTTTTTTTGTCTAATTGACCTTCCAACATTCCCCAACCAATTTTCCTCCCACGCCCTTTCTCCTAAGGCAATCTGTATCTTAAAATCATGCTTCCTTTCCACCACTTAAAAATTTAGCACTCTGAAGGTATGTATTTGTAAATAACACAATATTGGTTTGATTTTCAATTTGCATAAATGAAGTATTATACATATTCTTCAAAAATTGGCTTTTCTCAATCGAGTGTTCCCAGAATTACCCATGTTCATTCATTTTAGCTATTATGTACGATCTCATTATTCAAAGAAACCAATTTATTCATTCCCCCTACAGATAGACAGCAACACTTTCCATTTTTTACTATTAACAAATTATGCCTTATACATCTGCACACATGATACATATACCTGTGCCCATGTGTAGGAATTTCTACAGGCCAGCTACCTAGAAATGAAAAGACAGCTGTAACTCTGTTGCGTGGAGCTACGTTACTCTCCAGCACACTTGTATCAATTCACTGTTTTACACATAAAAGATTTCCTCTTTCCCATTCTCCAAAACCTCAAATGTTAATTTGTGCACCATAATATATCTCAATATCTTAATTTGCATTTCTCATTACCAATAAAAATGTGCACATCTTTTGTATGTTTATAGGCCATCTGTGAAACACACATTCCTTTGCCACCTAAGCCAATTGTTTTTCTCCTCTCTCTCTGCACCATACCTACCTTTCAATATTTCTGGGGCTGAGAACTGGAGCTGTACTGCCACTACTTTGGACTGCTGGGAGTGAAAATCTGTAAATGACATTTTCCAGACATCCCAGCCAACTGAGTTCCTGCTAGGTTATGTCAACAGGAGGCACTGGAGAGTGAAGAGAAGGTAGGAGGAAGGAAGAAGGTTCCAGTCAGGACTGGCTGGCAGATGCTAAAGCATGGTGAATAAGGTGATGCCAGGATCCTATATACCCTAGTTAGAAGCAGGTTCAGTCTCTGGGTTCCAGCACAGTGGGAGTGGCAGCTTATCTCTTTTATTTTCTCTTTTAATTTTTTTGCCACTCTAGTCTGGACCCCGTTCTTTTCGCTCTTCCAGGCTTTACACTACCTTTGTAACCAATTCTCTGTAGTAAATTCTGTTTAAAATTCCTGGAGTGGCTGGGCATGGTGGTGCATGCCTAAAATCTCAGTGACTCAGCAGGCAGAGACAGGAGGATCTCGAGTTCAAGGCCAGAGGCAGCCTACAATACTTAGTAAGTCCCTGATATAAGATAAAAATCCAAAAGGGGCGAGGGGGTACAGTTCAGTGGTACAGCACTTGCAAAGTATGCACAAGACACTTGGTTCAATCCCCAAGTACTACAAAAAAAAAAAAAAAAGTAAAAAGTAAAAAATAAATAACATTCCTGGAGTGACAGTTTTCCTAACTCGACTCTGATACACAGCAATTGTTCTTCCCAAATTAGTTTCAGGAATTCTAAATAGGAATTCTAACTACTAATCTTTTAATACTTATACACAAGGAAATAGTTCCTTCTTTGTGGTATTGTTTGAAGTAACAGTCCAAATTTCATATTTTCTTTGTGGTCTGTGCTTACTGTTTAAGTAACAATTCTTCAAAATTGCCTTAGTTATTCTTGGCCTTTTATTCTCCATGTCATTCTCAAATTCTACAAAAATCCTGATGGGATTTTGATTTGATTTTGCATTAAATGCATACATCATTCTGAGGCAGAATTGCTGTCTAAAATGTATCATTTTTTCATTGCATCTATGAATACAGTAAATTACATGAATTCATTTTATTTTGCTAAACTACCCTTGCATCCCTGGGATAAAGTCCATTTGTTCATTTTAAAAAAAACATAGATCGATTGATTTGTTCCTCTTCCTTTTCCTCCTCCTCCTCCTCAAAGACAAGGTCCACTATGTAGTCCAGGCTGGCCTCAAAGTTGCAGTCCTTTTGCCTCAGTCTCTCAAGTGCTGGGACTAGAGGCATCCACCATCACATCCAGGTCTAGAGTTGGTTTTCTAATACTCCACTTTGGATTATTTTATAAGCAAGAATGATCTATAATTTTCCTCTCTGTGCTAGTTAGTTTTTGCTATTGAGTCTGTTTTATATACAAGCTCTTTCTACTCGTTGGAGCAGTTTATAAACAATACAACATGTGAGTTCCTCAATGAATTATACAGAAAAGTTGGTCCAAACATCAAAGAAATATACATCTTTTTCAGTTTTGAAACTTTAGGCTCTGGCAGACATTCTGTCACACAAGTTTCAATAAACATTTACTGAAATAACAAATGAACAATTCAAGCAAAAGAGCTTATTTATGAGAGAGAGAGAGAGAGAGAGAATCTAAACTAATGCTATCCCATAAATGGAGCATCTTTAGGTCAAATTGCACTTTATAAATGAGAGAGTAAACTTATGGAATGTGTTACCTGTTCAAGGTATAATTTAAATATAAATGCCCCATAGGTTAAGAAAACTGAGAGCAAGGTTAGCAGACAAATGTTTATTGCTAAGATATTACAGTTAACCTGGTTGGTGTGGCTGATAGGTGCTGTGGAATTGGGTCCAACTCACAGTGCCCCTATGTACAACAGATGAAATAGTACTCAACACTGTCCCATGCCTGGCTTTATTGTCAGTACTTTTCTGTTATTCATAAGGTTTCCAATGGCTGATTATTTTGGGGAGTGGGCTACCAGGTCCTTCTCCCAAGCCTACAGCACCTGGTGTTCCCAGGCGGTCTCCCATCCAAGTACTAACCAGGCCCAACCCTGCTTAGCATCTGAGATCTCATGGGCTTGGATGGCATAGTGGTACGACCGTAGGCAACAGCTAGCCTAGGCAGCAATATTTACTCACAATATTTTTTACCAACACTGAACTCATCTTCAGTAGTGGTTCTCATATTTTTGGCATTATAACAATAACAGCCCAAATCCCTAAGACCAACAGTCATTCTCAAAACTAGCATTTTTTTTTAAATCTTTTTTTTTTAATTTTTAAAAGAAGTCTAGGCCAGCCTGGACTACATAGTGGACCTTGTCTTGAAGGAGGAGGAGGAGGAGGAAAAGGAAGAGGAACAAATCAATGAATCTCTCCATGTATTTTTTAAAATGAACAAATGGACTTTATCCATTTTTTTAAAAATAAAAAATATAAAAAGCATTGAGAATAATAACAGAGACGTTCCCATCCACTACACATAAACATACTATCCCACCCCTCAGAGGTTTCTTAGGCGTAAGGGGAGGGGGACTCCACAGAAAACGTGCTAGAATTTGAAATAAAGGACTACAGCACCATTCCTAGTTCTCTCACTAGCACTGAACTGGATATGTTTTCAATTTGTACTTCCACTTCCTTTATCTCTTTCATAATTTAAGTTAAAAGATAAGGTATCCTCTGAAGTAAGGTACTCCTTCATTTTCTGTACGGACCGAGAGCTCTTCTTACTTTAAGGTCCCTGTGAGGAGAGAGAGATACCAGGCAGAATGGCTTTATATCCAACCACCAATTAATAAGAGAATCTTAGACCCAGAAAAAATCATCCATGCTAAAATGGAAGACTGAAGTGTGACCAACTAATCTTAGCTTGAATTTATTCTACAATATCCATGCCATGTAGCTATCATAAGCCACTGCTTAAGAGCTTTACCCTGCATGGCTTAAATTGCAGACTTCAGTCAATTTTTAGAAAAAAAATTTACAAACTTCAGCCAATGACTGAATGATGCACAATTCAGGACATGAATTCTGTCCTCAAGAATCACAAAATCGGCCAGGTGCAGTGGCGCATGCCTGCAATCCCAGTGGCTCGGGAGGCGGAGGCAGGAGGATCACAAGTTCGAGACCAGAGGCAGTCTGTGTAATTTAGAGAGACACTGTCTCAAAAAGAAAAAAAAAAAGAAAAGGGCTGGGGGCACAGCTCAGTGGTCCAGCACTTGCAAAGCATGCAGGTGCGAGGCCCTGGGTTCAACCCCCACTAAGGCAAAAAAAAAAAAAAAAAAAAAAAAAAAAAAAAAGAATCACAAAATCCTGTACTAAGCTGAAATCCACTCACTTATTCATTTCTCCTCATTGACTCCAATGCTCATTGGCCTCCCAGATCCATACTAAACAATCCATGTACCACTTAACAAATCATATCTTCCAAAATATTAAAGTGAAATCAAGAGAAAATTAACCAGCAGGCTATATGCAAAAAATATGCAAAAATTAACAAACATATGCAAAAAATAACAAACGAGACATTTCCTGTTAAGTAATTATGAGGATTAGGTTCTCAAAGAGAATAAAGTTTACAAGTGGGCATTTAGGAAACACTCACCACTAAATGAAGAGCAATGGAACCTTTTTTTCCTGAGTGTGACTCTATCTTAGTTTTTGTATCCAAAGTGTCCTGCAGAGGGCCTACATGCTTTAAAGACTAAACGAAGGGAATCGTCAATGAATGAAATTTTACTGTGTTTGACATATTATGTCACTATACATGGTTATAAATAAAAGCACATTCAATTTGCCCAAAAAGAATTGAGAAAAATTTCAGATGTTTATGAAAGAAATTAGTACTAAATTTTCTAAATGGGGGGGAGGAATATCCTTACAAGAAAAGAAAAAAAAAATTTAAGTATGATTATCAGGAAAAGAACACACATGCTAAACTAAGATATGTCATTAAATAGTTCTCTATAGTTTACTCAGTCTCTCTGAGCTTGGCATAATAAAGGAAAGTACAAAAGGGCACAAACATTTCCCTTTTTCTAAAACTTACATTAACAGAACATAAATTTAAGCCGGGCATGGTGGCGCACACCTGTAATCCCAGCGGCTCGGGAGGCGGAGGAGGGAAGATCGCAAAATCGAGACCAGAGGCAGTCTGTGTAACTTAGCGAAACCCTGTCTCAAAAAGTAAAAAAAAAATGGACTGAGGTGCAGCTCACTGGTTCAGCACTTGTAGAGCATGCAGGCGCGAAGCCCTGGGTTCAACCCCAGTAAAAAAAAAAAAAAAAAAAAGAACATAAATTTAAACTATTCTCCTAAATATAACTCCACAAGGCTCATCATAATCAAACAGAATACAAAAACAAATATACCTTTTTCTTCTTGGTAATATAATTTATGAGATATATATTTGAATAATTTTCTACACTTAACTAATTGTTGCCTCTTATACTGCTAAACATAATCCAGCAGACGTCATTCATTATATTCTGATTGTGCCAAGAAGGTAGTAACTATAATCAAATATATATTTTTTAATATTTTATATATTTATATATTTTTTATATTGTTGTTGTTTTGTTAGGTGCCATAGAGTCAGCGTCTGACTCATAGCAACCCTATATACAACACATGAAACACTACTGTCAGTGCTTCTCTGCTGTTCATAGAGTTTTCAAAGGCTGATTGTTTTTTGGGAGTGAGTAGGTTGCCAGGTCCTTCTCCCAAGCCTACAGCACCTGGTGTTCCCAGATGGTCTACCATCCCACTACTAACCAGGCCCGACCCTGCTTAGCTTCCAAGATCTGATGGGATTGGATACCACAAAGGTATGGATGTAGGCATTTTTTTATATTAGACTGTTTTTAAAATATTTTACTGCAGTTGAAGAGTAGACACAAATTCCCTAGGTAAATTTTACTTACTTAATTTATGTATTATTTTTCTCAGTACTTGGGGGTTGAATCCATGGCCTCGCACAGACTTTGCAAGTGCTGTACCACTGGCCTGCACATCAACCGTTTTTAATTTTGAGCCAGGGCCTTCCTGCCTGCCTGCCTTCCTTCTTTCCATTTTCTTTCCCTCCTTCCCTCCCTCCCTCCCTCCCTCCCTCCCTCCCTTCCTTCCTTCCTTTATTTATTAAGGGTCTTACTACATAGCTCAGGCTAGCCTCAACTCTGCTATGCAGTCCCAGCTGGCCTCAAGTTCACAATCCTCCTGCCTCAGCCTCCTAAGTGCTGGGACTTCCTGGCTCCTGGGTAAATTTTTTTTTTGGTGGTACTGGGAGTTGAACCCAGGGCCTCACGCTTGCATGCTTTGCAAGTGCTGTACCACTGAGCTGCACCCCCAGCCCATTTTTTTACTTTTTGAGACAGGGTCTCGCTAAATTATATATAGACTGCCTCTGGTCTCGAACTTGCGGTCCTCCTGCCTCTGCCTCCCAAGTTGCTGGGATGACAGGCAAGTGCCACCACGCCTGGCTCTCCTAGGTAAATTTGAAAAGTATGTTCCCCAATTATTTTCAAATGTCAAGGCCTGATACCATAAACTTAATATTGTAAAAAGCTGGGGTTTTTATTTAAAAAAAAGAAGCAGCTTAATCTACAAAAAATTATTTTCTTGGTATTATACAATAGAATTTAAGTGAATTTTTGAAGCCACTGTAAGACCAGGTAAAGCATATGTATGTCATATAAGCTTTTGGAAGTACGTACATCCAGTTACCACAGCTTTTGAAGTTTCACATGGCATACGGAGAAGACATATTAAGACCAAGTTCAAATCCGCAAACTACTTGAATATTTTGAACATATGTCCAAAGCTGCTGGGGGAAGAAAGGAGAAGAGCAGAGGAGATGAAGGGAGGAGGAGGACAGAAAACCCGCCTGCAGAGCACAAGGGTTATGAAGTGACTCGTAAGTAGATGGCTCAGCTCCTGAATCTTGTGAAAGAAGGGAACTGAGGACTGGAGAAGTTTGGTGACTTAGGCCAAGGCAGCAAATCTGTGAAAAGGTAGAGCTTCATCCAACAAGCCTGGCAGCGCAGCTTTTGAGAGCATCTCTAAAATATGGCATCACAGCCAGATCACACTGATAGAATTGAGGACCACCACAACAAAACCAAAACCAAAACTAAATACCCTATCCCATCTCCTTCAAAACCAATGCTAATACTATTTCTGTTATCCACCAACCTTCAATAGACTGGCCATTCTCTAAATCTGCAACCAGCTACCATGTGTTTGACAAACATCAGAAGTTAGTGACATGATTCCAGGCTCCATCTAGCACAGCTGGCATATTCTCACTGTATGGAAAACATACTACTGAAGGAACTGCAAACATCTGGGGACTTTCTGCAAGTCCCTACCTTTTCTTGTGCCTCCAAATCACAAGTCTCAAGAGCACTTACTACCTATATCCTTCCAATAGCAATTATAACAATTCTCTTGGTAAAATGTTAGTATCTCACATTGATGGGTGTGTGTTTGTGTGTGTGTGTGTGTAGATACATATGCTTACATATTTACTTTGTGTTCCTTTAACCAGAATGTGAGTTCTTTGAAGGCAGGTAGTCTCCAAGGCTTAATGCCTTTTTCTAATCTCTGCCTCAGAAAATGTTGTTTCTGTTATTTTTGACAACTAAACAAAAGCTTCTTCAAAGCTATTCTGTTTCACTCAGATATTTTTAAGGATTAGATATGTAACTCTTTCTTTCTTTTTGAGACAGGGTCTCACCATGTAGCCCAGGCTGGTCTTTTATTCAGGATCCTCCTACCGCGGGCTCCCAAGTGCTGAGATTACAGGCTTATACAACCATGCCTAAGATATCTCTACTTAAGATCAGTTATATAGAACATGAATAACTACATTTATTAAGCTGGACACTGGCACATACCTGCAGATCATGAGTTCAAAGCCAGAGGCAGCCTGCACAATTAGTGAGCTCTGTCTCAAAATTAAAAAATAAAAAAGGGGTTGGGGGTGCAGGTCAGTCTTAACACTGCTTGTCTAGCATGTACAAAGTGCTAGGTTGAGTCCCCTAGTATGAAAAAAAGGAAGGAAGGAAGGGGAAGGGGAAGGGGAAGGGAAGGGAAGGGAAGGTAGGTGGAGGGGAGGAGATGAGAAGGACAGTGGGTAAGGGGGAGACAGACATTTACTTTGAGGATGGGAGAAAGACTTTTACCCAAGTATGATGGAGAAAGCGAGATCCATATGACTTTTCATGAACAGAGGTTCTCAATCTGAGTTCCACAAAAGAATGTCATGATCTATGAATCTGGATGGGAAGCTTTTTACTAACCTCTATATGAAAATTAGCAATTCCTTCAATCAAGATTATAGTCAACAAGCCACAGTAATATGAGAAGTACTTAGGAATTTGTCATTCATTGAAATTACAGCTATTCTCATATTACAACTATTACAGCCACCCTAGCATCCGACCCTGTCAGATTTTGGAAGCTAAGCAGGGCAGGCCTACTAAGTCCTTGGATGGGAGGCCACCTGGGAATACCAGGTACTGTAGGCAGCTTACTCCTGAAACAATCAGCCATTGAAAACCCTATGAATAGCAGAGAAGCACTGACATAGTGCCAGGATGGCACAGTGTCAGGGAGTGTTTCGTTTTGTTGTCCACAGGGTTGCTATGAGTCAGACACAACTCTGACAGCACCTAACAACCACCACCACCACAACATGAATTTGTCATTCACTGAAATTATAGGTATTTTCACATTATAACTATTAGACTCATCACCATTCAAAATCACAGTGAATAGCAGAATTGCTCCTAAAGCTTACATCCTAATGTGAGGAACATATATTACTCTATCACAAATTTGTCTTTTTAGTATTTCTTAACAGTGTTTTCAGTCTACCTAGTTTTTTCTTCCACTCTATGTATTTACTTCATACAACCATGAATCATTAGAATCATTATGCCAGGGCAAGATTCACAGGCGTCATTAGACTACCAAAGGTCCTTGGCACAAAAACTGGTTAAGGACTCTCGCACTGTAACATGAATAGCTCAAGTAGTGACAATTCTGAAATACCATTGTGATAACTGTCATATCAGCTCTAATGACAGGCTGGTTTTGAAATATAAATATTTATCTCATTTACAACTTGGAAGAGCACAGAAAGACATTTTTAAACTGATCACGTTTACTTGAAAAGCACAAAGTACATCTATAAAAAATACATTTTTGAATACCTATCAACTTGTTGTAAAATAAATACAGGAAAAAAAAACTAACTGCCAGATTACAAATGCTTAAGTCAGGCATGTCCAACCCTCAGGCTGCATGTAGCCCAGTACAGTTAGTAATGTGGCCCCACAAAATCTTTTAACATCATGTTTTTTGTGTTTATTTTGTGAGCCCCCCTTCTTATGTATATGCAATAACTACATTATGTAATTTATATGTTGCCCAAGACAATTTCTCTTTACTCGATGCAGCCCAGGAAAGTCAAAAGGTTGGACACCCGTTTATTTAAGTATGCAAGACCTTTAAATGGTAGCTACATTTTTTGTTACAAGTATTTTGTACTTCTAGGATGCTTTTTATAAAAGGACCAAAACCAATAATTGAATTCTTATTTAAGATAATGTGTAAAAGTATCTTCCATCCTAAGTTTCCAATGGGTGGGTATACATATATGTATATCCACATATTTTTTAAAATACTAAAATGATAGCTCACACCTTTACTGATCAACTGTACTGGCAATAGTAAGATGACTTAGAAAGGAATGCAAAGAAAAACACATACCTCTCCTATTGAAACAGCTGTAAAAAAATTCTAATTAATTAAATTTTCCCTACTACTCCAATTCTAAGCCAGAAACTGCACACAATATTTTCTAAGGACTTTTTTTTTTTTTGTAATTTAATATATAGAACATTTTCCTTAAATTTTCTTTAGCCAATGTAAGTTCTTATTTAAATCATGATTTTTTTCATTTATGTTTGAATAATCGTTTCCCCCAAAGACATATTTACCTTCAGCCAGTGCTGGTGATTCTGTCCTTGTCCTTCTATCTGTTTAAAAAAAGAAAAAAGGAAGACAGTCTAAAACATTACCATACTTTCAAGCAAGTTATTTAAGCTAACTTTAAAAATAAAGCCCATTAATGCTACAACATGCATATTTTATACAGACATAAATATTCATATCTTTGGATTAAGGCAAATATTGTTTATGGAGGGCCTATTAAGAGTAAAGTGTCATGTTAAGCCCTAGAAAAACACCAACAGATGATAAGACAACCTATGCTGGGTGCGGGGTACGGGGCACATGCCTGTAATCCCAGCAACTAGGGAGGCTGAGGCAGGAGGATCATGGGCTCAAAGCCAGAGGCAGCCCGCTGAACTCAGAAAGACCATCTCAAAATAAAAAAGGGGGCAAGGAGGGAACAGCATAGTGGTAGATCACTTGCCTAGCATGTGAGAGACCATGGGTTCAACAAAAAAAAAGACAACCAAAGATGTCACCATTAACACACACATTCAAAGACCAACAGGCATACCCAGACAGAAATAAGGGATAACAAGAAAAGGAAAATGCATAATTTCTCTATATTCTTTTAACAGGGGCCTAAAATTATCAAAAAGAGGCATGTTTATATATTTTTATCACCGTTTCATTTAGTGTCAATGTGTTAAAAATCAGTTTTACTACAAGTACTAAAGTAAATCCTTATTCCATGAGAGTAACCTATTAGCTGCCAGAGGCACATCTGGCAAAACTCAAGTGAACCACTAAGTCCTCTCCAGGACTGGTTTCACATCAAAGCCTAAAATAATTTCAGGTAAAATACACTCTTCAGTAAGAGTTGGTTATAACTTTGCAATCAAGAACAACTAGAGCTGTAACAAAGCTACCATAAGTAGCTTAGTTCACACAGAGAAAGAAACATTAATGTAACTTGTCACCTGTATGGGAAAACTTCTTTCCCTGGTTGTTTATTTGAAACAACAAACAGAAATAAGATTGGCAAAATCTGGATTCCCCTGGATTGGATATTTTGATTTTGCCTGGGAAGAGAGTCTTCTGTCAGAAGATCCAGGAAGGGTCCTGTAGGATTCTGAAACAGTAACTGCCCGGTCCCTTGGGGCTTCTTACTTTGGATCAGCATGCTAAGGAGTTACCATGGGCTAGAAGAGGGAGCAGCTGGGCTGTAAACTGACCATAACAAGAGGGAGTGTACCAAGAATCTAATGAGTCTGAATGGTGCAGCCATGTCCAGTGATGGACTCAAAGCCATGTCCAAGAGGACAGCTGTAGCAACTATGCCACAAAAAGGGTAAAACAACCGAGGGCATTGGGCTTTGGGGAAGAAGGTTTGGGTCCCCTATCTGGAAAGGCCTGCTGAAGTGCTAGCTAAGGTAAGGGAAATATACGTATAACCGGTGGTGAGGACTGAAGCATGAACACCGTACCTCTCTCTCCCTCACTATGTCTACTGTGGAGACGGTGCCAGCCACAACTTTGAAAAGCCTAGTGGCTGACAAGAAGGACCAAGGTTTGCTGCCCACTTCCTGGACCCCTCCCATGGAGCAAGGTAACGCTGGACCCTGGACCCATGTTCCCGCTAACAAAAGGACTTCTCAGGATCAAGCCCCAGTCGCTCACAGAAGTGACCAGTTCAAGAATGCATCCCTGGGCTGGCTTCCCTCCCTTCCTGTTTCACTTAGCCCAATCTCCCAACCTCTATTCCTTATTAACAAGTCCCCAAATAAATTACCTGCAAGAAAGCCCTAGTCTCTAGCTCTGCTTCTGGACTGAAACCAGATGAAGACACTTGTCTTCCAGGATACCACACTACCTTCCTTTCCATCCTCCCTCACTGGCTGCTCCTTCTCAATCTCCTCTCTTTACCTCCTCTTCCTTTTAACTCTTGATGGCCAACATGTCCAGGGCTCAGGCTCAGTCCTGGGTCTTCCGCTCCCTTTGTGCTCTCGTTCTGTCTCATAGCTTTCTGGATCAGCTGCATATCTCAAATTTTCATGGCCAGTCTAGACACTTCTCTCCAACTTCACACTCACATAGTTACGGTCTACTCAGTATCTCCAATGGCATGTTCAAACTTGACACATCCAAAACCGAACTCATCTTCCATCCCCAAATCTGATCTACTTCTTGCCTCACCCATCTCAGGTGATGACAACTTCCCTTCCAGCTGCTCAGGTTAAAAATCTTGGATTCCTCTTCCACTAATCTTCCTCACACACTCCATGTTCCACGCAGACTCTAACTAAAATCTTCACACCTACTATCTCTTATTAAGTCAGAGGTAAAGATCCAGCTGCATTAGCAATATTAGATTTACTATTCCTTCTGTATTTAAGAGGCTCTGGAACATTGTTTGCAAAGTTAAATATACCTGGGGCTGTGGGCTGGGACCTAATTAGGGCAAACAATCATGTGCACCTTTTATCCAAAGTGCCATTTGTATTTAACATACCATGCTATAAATGAAGGTGATGCAGCATTAGATATTCACGTCAAACAATTTTTTTGTGGTTAGCAACCACAAAACTAAGTTTTAGAAATACTCGGTATGCCCAAGGTAATAGGCTGAAGTAAGTTTTAGAAATACTCAGCATACCCAAGGTAATAGGCTGACGGCTATATCTTGTTAATGAACCATCAGTTTGAAACTTCTGCTCCATCACTTCACATTGTCTACAGTTTATTATATGAAGCCGTACTCATTCACTTTTTTCTATTAGTCAGGACAAGAAAAGGAGCTACTCATGTTCAAAGCCTAACCACTGTGGTTTTCCTCAATAGCACCTCTTGGATCAATGTGAGCACAAACTGAACACTTTTGTGTGTGTGTGTATGCGCGCGCGCACGCGCGTGCACGCATGTGTGTGCGCGGCAAACACAAAACTTCTTTCCCTAAGGCCTACTGCAACCACCCAGAAATACATGGCTTGGCTGGCCATTTATAAACCATGGGGACATAAACCATGAGGACAAACCAGTGCTATTTACATAAAGCCATGTAGAAATTTCAATGTATCAGGTTGATAATATAAAAATGCACAGTTAAACTTGCAAAGAATGGACAACAGAAAGGATAGAAAGGAGAAAAGGAACTAGCAAAGAGAAGCGAAGATTGCAGAAGGTGGGGAGGAGAATCAATGTAGAGGGATAAAGGGGGAGAAGATAATCTCAGTGCAAATGATGTCACTTCATGAGTATGTGGGAAAAACGCTGTTGTTGTTAGGTGCCATCAAGTCGTGTCCAACTCATGGCGGCCCTCATAGGGTTTTCACTGGCTGTTTTTTTCAGGATTTCCTTGGGAGTGGACTGCCACGTCTTTCTCCCACATGGGAAAAATAGAGAACATAACCCAAATATGCATATGAGTTTTACTACATATTAGTCAAAAGGTTCCAGGAACCTTGTAAATTGATAAAAGTGTAACCAAAAGTGATGTAATAGTTGCACAATGGAAAAAGCCAATACCGTATTGCTCTGTACCCCACCATCATTTACCAATAAAGGGAGAAAAAAACCAAAATTCACTGTATCTAATTCTTAATAAACCAAGACCTAATAAAACACTTGTAATTATATTCACCTTCAGAAAGAAAGTATCAGGTCATAAATAATTTATATTAGATGATATCTAAATAGGATAATCCAGGCATCATCTAAAATCTATAAACTTAGAGATTTTCTAAGTGTCAAAATTTCTTTGCTGCCAGCCAAAGATAAGACTCCAGAGCATTCTGTCACTATGTTTATAGTTTTGCGCTATTTCAGGTGGTGGTACATAAATCTAATTGGTTATGCAACTTACTAAGTTTAATTTCTCTAAGTTAAATCTTAGAAAATAGAATATAATATCTTAATTATCTTCAGGGGAATAATATGAAGTGTGATAAGAAAATATGGTGAGTATCTAAATTTAAAAAAATTTATTACAGTAAAAGACACATAGCTATTAACTCCCCTCCCCCCCCCGCCCCTGTAAAAAAAAATAAGACTCTCTGGCTTCAAATACACTTATCCCATCATTCTTGCCATTTTCTAAAACAGTTCTGGAAGTCCTCTTCCATAAGTGTCTTTAATCACATCCTCCATCATGATAACGCTTCATGTCATATATTGTTTCTGGTACGGAAATTTCTGTCAAATAAAAACATTACAGTGTATCCTCATCCACCTTATTCACCAAACCTGGCACTTTCCAACTCTGGCTCTTCTCCAAAGTCAAGATGACCCTGAAAGGTGAATGTTTTGAATCCATTCAGGACATCAAGGCAGCCATGACAGTGTATGTCATGGGGGATTAATGGCAATGTGTCTTACTGCAATAATTTTTTTAACTTAAATACTCATGATCTTTTCATCATACCTCATGTATTATAAATGAAAGCAAAATTAAAAATTTTAAATAGACAGACAAAATCAGTTATATAAAAACTAAAAATAAAGGACACCAAAATGTAACAGTTCCTGTGAATATATATAATCAAGATAAAATAAATTATAATAACTTATAAGAAGCAAAAGAATAAGTATATTTGAGAAAAAAATTATACTCTCTAATAATAAATTAGAAATATAGTAAAATAGTTTAGAGTACTGGTTCTGGAACAAAGTAGACCACGGGTGAGATTTTACTTACTTAAATAATTAAAATTTTTAAGTATCTGGTTCACTATTTGTAAAAGTAAGATTTCCACTCAGGGTGTTAGCAGATTATCAGTTTCCTTTATTTGTAAAACAGCAAACACAATCTGAAAGAGTGTATGAAGATTAATGGAAATGCTAGTTTTATTGAACATGGTCACCACCTTTTTTCTTTTCTATTTCTTCTTCTTTTTCTTCTTCATCTTCTTATTATTATCATTATTATTTTTGAGCCAGGGTCTCACCATGTAGTTCAGGCTGGTCTCAAGCCCAGGATCCTCCCGTCTCTGTGTCCTGAGTGATGGGATTACCAGGCATGTGCCACCACGTGCACCGGCCACTATGCCCACACAGTCTGGTCACAATCTTTCTTATTTAATATTAATATTACAATGAGAAATACATACTTCTCTAGTTTGACACTATTACCTAAAGTATAATACGTTATACTCTGAAGAATAATCATGCCTAAAATTAAAAAAAAGGCAACAAGTTTATAAAAAAGGAAGGAAGGGAGACAGGCAGGCAGGAAGGCAGAGGGAGGAAGGGAAGAAGGAAGGAAAGGAGTGAGGGAAGAAGGCAGAAAGGGAGGAAGGATGGGAGGTAGGAAGGAAATGGATGAGTGAATCACCATGCCGGGCTCAGTGGTACATGCCAGTAATCCCAGCACACAGGAGGCAGAGGCAGGAACCCAGCCTGGGCTACAGAGGCCCTAAAACACACCCAGTGCTCAAATGCCTGAATAAAAATCTCAGGCTCTGATGTCATCCTATACCACGCTTCCTACTACAAAATGGTTTTACCACAAAAAAGTACAAACGTTACATTAAGAGCATCCCTCCTCACAATACCTAGAACTGCATTTTCTATATAGATATAAATAACAAGGTATGTATAATATATAGTCAGCTCTTCATATCCACAGATTTCACACATTCAGATTCAAACAACTGTGGATTCAACTAACCTGGAATGAAAAATATTTGGGAGTGAAAAAAGTTGTATCTGTGCTGAAAATCTATAGACTGCTTTCTCTTGTGGTTATTCCCCAACAATCCAGTGTAACAACTATTTATACTGCACTTACATTTTATTAGATATCGTATGTAATTTAGGTTGTTTTTAGTGCCATCGAGTTGGGTCTGCCTCATGGCAACCTGATGTACAAGAGAACAAAACACTGATACTGTGCCATGCCTGGCACATTTGTTAGTACTTTTCTGCTATTCATAAGGTTTTCGATGGCTGATTGTTTTGGGAGTGGGCTGCCAGGTCCTTCTTCACCCAGTATTCCCAAGTGGTCTTTCATCCAAGGACTAAACAGGCCTGATTTTGCTTAGCTTCCGAGATCAGACGAGATCGGACACCAGGGTGGTATGGCTGTAGACATGTACTGTGTAGATTAGAGTATGCATGTCAGTTATTTGCAGATACCAGAGTCAGACCTGACTCAACAGCACCTAACAACAAAAAACAATGTGCTGTTTTATATAAAGCACTTGAGCATATGCAAATTTCTTAGTATCCTAGGAGATATGGCCCCGGAACCAATCTTTATGGGTACCTAAGGATGACTATCTATAATAAATGATTATTAACACTAAGTAGCAAATGTATTTTTAGCATTTTAAAATACTGCCACTGTCAAGAAATTCTTAAATTTGTACTGTAAACATCTGCTCCTGAGAGTTTAACAGCAATACTTCTCATTAGCCTAAAAAAAATTTAGTATATCCAGGGAGATGTAAATTGCCAGGAACAGTTGAATAGGTAGGTCCAGGTCTTCAGAATATGACTCTGTTTTTTAAGTTCTAAAATTTCTTTGTAATTTTAATTTCCTCTTTTATTTTAAGGGCAATACATGCTCACTATACAAAATACATAAAATAGAAAGAAGTAACTGTCACTACCTACCATCCCACAACCAAACCTATTTACATCAATTTTATTTACCTCTAATTTTTAGGCATCTTTTTACACAATTCAACACCATTTCTTACACTCATTTTGTTTTTTATCATTCATATTACAAGCAATATTTTCATGCCATTAAAAATTCTTCCAAAAACTGCTTTTAATCATTATGTACCATCTTATCATGTGTATAACTGTTTATAAACAATTTTATGTCCAGGACCTCTACAAGCACACAAGGACTTTGCGCAGATTAGAAAGTAACCCCGTTCTCATATAAAGGATTTTACAAACTAGTATTTTATCCACAACCTGAATAACAATGCACGCTCTGCCTGGGGATTCAGGAGTCCATGAAGCAATAACCCCAGCAGTGCATACATGTGTTCCTGTACCCACAAGTCACACTCTCGCCTGCTTCCCAAACACGATCCCGAGACACCAAGGCACCAACATGCCTAAGCCAGCACAAGGCATTCTTGTCCCACATTTTTCAGATGAAACTGCCCCATCAAGTCTGTCCGACTGTGGGGGATAGGAGGTATGGGATGGTTGACGGAGGAAGGAAACATTCGGGTCTCAGAGGATAGGAAAGAATCAGGCCTCCAAGAGGGCAGGTAAACAAAGCAATCACTTCGGGGGCTGCCCAGAGCTGTCTGGACAAGACCCTGCTATGCACACCTGTGCAGCCAGGACCTGCACTCTCAAGAGCTCTACTGTGTCTAGCATGCCATAGCTGCAGGGGGTGGTTATGCAGGCAGGCGCTCCTCCAAAGTGCAGCCAGAAGCCTCAGAAGCCCCACAGTCACCCAGGATCTCAGAAGTGATGTGTCTACAATGTGCCTGACGTACCCACAGATGTGGCATCCTTGTTACAGAGGACCACATGCACGCCCTGCAGAATTAACCTGGCTATAGCCCGCATAAATCTCTGTTGAAATAATGGAACTTTTAGGTTACACTAGGGTCTTGACACCTGCAGCCACAACCCTGTTGCATCCAATCCCGTCAGATCTCAGAAGCTAAGCAGGCTTGGGCCTGGTTAGTACTTGGATGGGAGACCACCTGGGAACACCAAGTGCTGTTGGCTTGGGCGACAGACCTGGCAACCCACTCCCAAAAGTCCATCTGTCATTGAAAACCCTATGAACAGCAGAGAAGCACTGACAATAGTGTTTTGCCTGTTGTACACAAGGTCGCTATGAGTCGGATACCAACTTGACCGCACCTAACAACAACAACAACAGGGTCTTGATATGCTGAACTGCTCCGCAAAGACACATTCCAAACTTTATATTGTCATCAAAAGCTTACAAAGAAAGGCCAGTCTCACAGCATTCATCGATGAGCTTTACCATTTATTAAAGTGTGGCCTAAGTACAGAGGGTGCCAAAAAATGTATGCACATTTTAGGAAAGGAAAAAAACTGCATAAAAATTGTAATAACATATACCAATAACAAAAGATGAATGCCTTCTGCAATTACAAGAGGTACTCAAGTGGTTACCATAGCAGAAGCAGGACCTGTTACTATGCAAGGCCTCCCAGATCTTCCTTTGTGCACATCACACAGTACCAAGTGTCTCAAACTTATCATGAATGTGTGCAATTGTTAGGCGCATTGGCAGTCCTCTTGCATACTCACATCTCCATTGTCTTTGTATTTCCACAAGGTTCTCAAATTTCAAATACCACTTCAAAATGATCTTGCACTCCTTGAAATGGCAACCGTGCTTCTACCATTTTCTTTGACTGTCCTGCCTCTCGCACCATGGCGCTAGCATTTATTTGACTAACAACATCTTTTGAGCAAATATCATTCTAAATATTGCTACTATAATTCAACTTTGGAAAATAATACATAGATGACTTCTCTTTAAACATGTACACATTTCTGGCATTCCTGTTATGTGTGCACACATACAATACTTTGCTTCACACTATGTTTTAACTATTAATGATGCCAGCTCTTTTTTTAATGCTATACTTGTATAATCTAGTCCTTTTCCATTTTACTATTAAGGCTTCACATGTTGTTGCTAGGTGCCGTCGAGTCAAGTCCAACTCATAGTGACCCTCATAGGGTTTTCAATGGCTGACTGTTTCGGGATTGCCTTGGGAGTGGGTTGCCACATCCTTCTCCCATTTTGCAGTGCTGGGAATTGAACTCGGGACCTCAGAGACTACAGAGCAGCGCTCTACCAACTGAGCTAAATCCCAGCCCTCAAGGCTTCACATATCATGTATGAATTTTCTGTATCAGTTACTCAATATAAATACATAAAGTTTGATATACTTTTAAAAAATTCTCCCTTTTTACTTGGTTGCCTTTTCCTAAGTATCTACTGTGTTTGAGACACTGTGGTAACCACTCTGAATGATTTCACTGAAGCCGGATAAGCTATAAGATAAAAGTATTAGCCACGATTCACTGATAAGAAATCAGAGGCTTAGAGTTAAGTATCTAGTTCAAGATCATGATTATGGGATTGGTAGGGGGAGTGAGGGAAGGAAAAAAGAGAGAAGATGAGGAGGGAAGGAGAAGGACAGAATTAATTTTTCAGGAAATAAAGCTGTTCAAGTAATAATGACTATAATAATTCTCTCTGTAAATGTGACTTCTAGAATACAAATACTATTTCCCACTAACTTTTAAAGTGACTCACTAACAAATCTCAGCAACCTTCTTACTCTAGATCTTTGAGTTACTTTCAACATCTTGCCCTGATTACCATTCTAAAATGGGACTTTTCTGATAACCTCAACTCAGGAATGTTTTGGAAATTCAGCAATGACCAAAAAGATTATTAAATGCACTCTGACAATAGGGGCGACAATCAGACCAGACTAAAGATTCCACAGGTCAGCCACATGTGGTGCCACATGGCTATAATCCCAGTGACTTGGGAGGTGGAGGCAGGAGGATCGCAAGTTCGAGACCAGAGGCAGTCTGCATAACCTAGCGA
This sequence comes from Pedetes capensis, assembly GCA_007922755.1. NCBI lineage: Eukaryota > Metazoa > Chordata > Mammalia > Rodentia > Pedetidae > Pedetes > Pedetes capensis. The sequence goes on from VMDO01013489.1 coordinate 53,155, forward strand.
GACCCTGCCTCAAAAAGTAAAAAAATGGGCTGGAGGTGCATCTCAGTGGTACAGCACTTGTAAAGTATGCAAGAGAGGCCGTGGGTTCAACCTCCAGTACCACAAAAAAAAAAAAAAAAAAAAAAAAAAAAAAAAAAAAAAAAAAAAAAAAAAAAAAAAAAAAAAAAGAAAGAAAGAAAAAAGATACCACAGGTCTAAAATATGTTTAATAAAACAAATAAGTACCCTATCTAGGAGTTCTATAAGCTCAAATTCTGCAAAATTAAAAGACAGAGCAGAGATTTTAGTGCTATTCATTAAACTTATTCTCTGTGTACAAAATCCATTATAAAATCTATACACAATTCAGTTTTTTGTTCTGTTTTTTGTTTGTTTGTTTGTTCTGTGGTACTGGGGATTGAACCCAGGGCCTCGCACCTGCATACTTTACAAGTGCTAGACCACTGAGCTGTGCCCCCAGTCCATTTTTTTACTTTTTTGAGACAGGGTCTCGCTAAGTGACGCAGACTGCATCTGGTCTCGAACTTGCAATCCTCCTGCCTCCGCCTCCCAAGCCGCTGGGATTACTGGCATGCGCCACTGCGCCCGGCCACAATTCAATTTTAAAAGAATACTAAATTAAGAGATGAAATATAAAACGTATAATTCTAAATATAAGGGGAACTGTATTTTCCCCGGAGTCAATCTTTGATGGTGATGTTATTAGGTGCCATTAAGTCAGGAAGTGCCACTGAGTTGGGTCTGACTCATAGTGACTCTATGTATAACTGAATGAAACACTACCAAATTTCACAGTGCTTCTCTGCTGTTCATAGGGTTTTCAATGGCTAATTGTTTCAGGAGTGGGCTGCCAGGTTCTTCTCCCTAGTCTGTCTTGGTCTGTAAACTCAACTGAAACCAGTCCACCATGGGTGGCCCCGGATAGTAAAATACATCAGACACATAGTTGAATTTATATATCCTGCTAAATACATATGTGCTCCAAAATTATCTCAAATATTGATTTGTTATCCAAATTTTAAATGCTTTTAAAAAATCATAACCAAATTTGACTTAGATCAAGAATCTAAAGTTAGCTCAGAATATGTATAAACTGTTTTTTACCACATTAACAGATTAAAGGAAAGCCATATAAATTCCTCAAAACAAGCAGAAAGAGCTATTTATGAAGGGTATACTTCACTTGTGATTAAAACATCTTAGTATTATAAGAATAAAAACAACAAAAAGTTATATCCCTCTGCCAAAAGTCTATAAAAAGCATAATTTCTAATGAAGAAATATTACAAGTTTCCTATTAAAATCTGAAATGAGATAAAGATGTCCACTATCATTACCTTCTATTTGACACTGTAGTACACATCCCAGCCAGTGTTAAAAAGTCTAAAGAGATTAAAGGTTTAAGAAAAAGTTTTTTAAAGAAACAACAAAGCATTATTCCCCACAAATGACTGTTCACATAGAAAATCCAAAAACTTTAGAATTCATAAGTTTGACAAGATAACTAAATATCATCATCAATATAAAATATCAATTGTGCCTTGTTTCAAGTAAAAAGCAGGAAAAGTAAACCACAGATACAATTTGCAATTACAAAAAGTGTACATTAGTAAGGAATAACAAAAGTTGTGAAATACCTGCATAGAAAAGTCACAAGAGTTTATAAAAATCCATAAATATAAAGATGTCAGGAAGACTCTGCTGTAAGGATGACAATTCACAGGAATTCATAAATTCTCCCAAATTCACACAAATGTTAAATGCATTTCCAACCAAAATCCCAAAAGGATTCCTTTGTGGAACTTAAGCTGATTCTGAAATTCACATTAAAAAGCGAAAATGCAAGAACAAAGTGCTCAAGGAATCAAGGAAGACAACTTGTCCAATCAGACATCAAGATGCCAATAAAACTACAGAGTAATTACGACAGAATGGTTCTAACATAAAGACAAACTGGCAAGTGAAGGAGAACACACTCTCCAAAAGCTGAGTACATAGCCCAGTAACGGACAGGAACTTGCGTAGCGAGTGGGCAAATGTCAAGGGACCGCACTGTAGACTGCTGGAGAAAAGAGGAGGCCGCTGCATAAGTGAGGCTGAGGGGTAGCTAATTATTCCAATAGGAAAAAACTCCTATTCTACACCACACATAAAAATCCCATGGGAATAAAAATATTCTAGGGTAAAATTCTAACTTTCATAAGAAAATACAGCATGTTTATGACCTCAGGGTGGAAAAAATGTGCTTAATTTATATGATACAAAAAGCATTAACTATAGCTGAAAAGACTGAGAAATTTGGAAGCTGAGGCAGGAAGATCATGAGTTTGAGGCAGCCTGCGCTACAGGGCAAGGCTCTATCTCAAAAAAAAAAAAAAATTTTGATTATCAAGACGCTTTCCTAAAGAAATTGTGTAATGTGAGCAAAGTACATATATGAAAATGATATCATGAAACTCATCATTTTGTCCTTGAATAGACTACTAAAAAAATAGAAGAAACTGAATATGTAAAACACTAAGTTGTGAGAAGCTATTGGCAGCACGCATTACAGAAAGGATTGTTGTTGCTAGCTGAGTCGGGTCCAACTCATAGCGGCCCTACATATAATAGAACGAAACACTCCCCAATTCTGTGCCAGACACACAATCTTTTTTATATTGAAGCCTATTGTTGCAGCCACCGTGTCAATTCATCTAGTGAAGGTCTTCCTTTTTTCGTTGACCCACGACTCTCCCAAACATGATGTCCTTCTCCAGGGATTGATCCCTCCTGACAACATGCCCAAAATTCGTCAGAGATAGTCTAGCCATTCCAGCTTCCAAGGAGCATTCTGGTTGCACTTCTTCTAGAATAGATCTCTTGGTTCTTTTGGCAGAGAAAGGATTAGTATTTAGTATACTGAAGAACTGCTAATCTTGGTAGAAATGGATGATGATATTGATTTAAAAAATGGACCACAGTTGTAAACAGTCATTTTCAAACACACACACACACACACACACACACACACACACACACTCATACACACACACACAGCAAATAAGCATAAGGAAGGGAAAAGAAAGTCCTCCACCTTTATACTTGGCTAAAATCATGTAAAATACCACTGTACATCTCATATTAAGTAAAAATTAAGAATTTTATCAGTATCAATTGGTACTCTTAGACACTCAACATGTGAGATTATAAATTGTTATAATCACTACAGAAAACATGTGGCAGCCAGGCACGGTGGCACACGCCTGTAATCCCAGTGGCTTGGGAGGCGGAGGCAGAAGGATCGCAAGTTCGAGACTAAGTTTGTAACTTAGCGAGACCCTGTCTCAAGGAAAGTTTAAAAAAAAAAAAAAGGGCTGGGAAGTAGCTCAGTGGTCCAGCACTTGCGAAGCATGCAAGCGCGAAGCCTTGGGTTCAACCCCCAGGACTACAAAAAAAAAAAAAAAAAAGTGGCATTCTCTTAACTAAAAACCTTGCATAACCTATAATCTAACAATTTTACACTGAGGCATATATGTACAGAAACTTGCACATACATGGACAAACTGTGGCTTTAATACATGTTGTTGTTGTTAGGTGCTGTCAAGTCAGTATCCGACTCATAGCGACCCTCATAGGGTTTTCAATGGCAGATTGTTTCGGGAATGCCTTACATAAATGATGTTTTTTTTAAGTATGTGGCAACTGAACTCAAGGCCTTACACATACTTTGCAAGTGCTCTACCACTGGGCTAAACCCCCAGACCCTTTTTTTATTTTTTGAGTCAAGGTCTTGCTAAACTGTGCAGGCTCTGGCCTTGAACTTGCAATCCTTCAGCCTCCACTTCCCAAGTCACTTGGATCACAGGCATGTGCCACAGCACGCAGCTGGGTTTTTTTAACTGTAAAAATGATAAACGTGTATTAGTCAGCTGAGTGTTGCTGTGACATAGAAACCAACCAACTCAAACTAATGGGAGGAATGGTTTCTTAGGAAGCTCATGGGTAGAGGATGTCAGTCCATAATGGTGGTGCGGGCAGGCAAGGCAAAAAACCTCACATGATGGCCATCAGGAAGCAGGGAGCAAGGAATACTTCAGGTCTGGTGAAATAACTCCAACCCCCGCCCCACTTCTGCAAAGAGATTCTGGCCTGCCAAGGTTCCATCACCTTCCAGAACAGCACCACCAGCTGGGAACCAAACATTCAAACACATGACTTTTGAGGGATATTTTTTTTTTTTTTTTTTTTTTTTTTTGGTGGAACATTAGGCATCTTTATTTACTTGAACAACAGAATCACAGACACAGGTAATGGCCAAACCATAAGCAAACTGGAAAGTACAGAAATGTCCCACCCTCAAATGGTTGCAAAGTAGTACACATCACACAGGGACCTGTGGTTCCCATTTTGCCAGGCCAACCTTAGGTTTTCTGGCTTGTGGGACTCTAAAGGAGCTGGAAGTAGGTAACCTCTTCAGAGCACTGACCACTCCACTTGGGCCCCTCCCTCTTCCTAAGCCTTGACCAGAGGCCTCCAAGGACTCAAAGACTTTTGTCAGCCTCAGCCTCCTTGAGGCCCCAGAATCAACACCAAAGAGGACAGCAGGTGCCGTTATGCCCTTGGCTGTCATCACCTCAGCTCCTCCATCTTGCTGACCTGACCCTGGTGCCATGGCTGAAGCATCTGCAGGGAGGCAGGGGAAGAAAGCTGCCTCCTGGTTCAGGCAGCGCTTTCTCCACAGGCTCCTGCAGTTTCCTAGTATGTGTTTGAGAGGCTGGGGTCAAGGCTCCCCAGAGAAGCTGCTGCCTCAGAAGTGGGGTGCATGGTCCATGTGGAGATGAAACCTGAACCTGAAGGGAAGGTGTCTACCTCTTTCAGCTC
>VMDO01013490.1:0-57997 GCA_007922755.1 Pedetes capensis
CGACTCAAAATGAGGAGAAACAACTGTAAACATCCATTAATAATTGGAACATGGAATGTACGTAGTATGAATCTAGGCAAGTTAGAAATTGTTAAAAGAGAAATGGATCGCATAAACATTGACATTCTAGGCATCAGTGAGCTAAAATGGACCGGCATAGGCCATTTTGAATCAGACAGTCATATGGTCTACTATGCTGGGAATGATAAACTAAAGAGAAATGGGGTTGCATTCATCATCAAAAAATTCTTAGCAAGCCAGAAATTCTTAACCTAGTACAGGATATCAATAATAACCTGCAGCAAATATTACACTTTAATGGTAAAACACCAAAAATATTCATTTTGAGGTTAGTTGTTTTGTTTCTGCAATGCTGGGGATTAAATCCAGAGCCTTGCACATGGTAGGTAAACACTCTGCCACTGAGCTGTACCCCCAGACTGTACTTTGAGGTTAGTAAAAAGACAAGAATGGCTGCCATTTCCACTCTCATTCAGCATTGGTTAGATATCCTAACCAGTACAGGAAAGCAAGAAAAACAAATACAATGTTTAAAAATCAAAATGAAGAAACAGTCCTGTTCATGGATGACATGTCTATGTAAAGAATAAAAAACAATCTACATAGTTAGTAAGAAATTTTAGCAGGACTGGACAATTTTTAAAAATCAACGTATAAAAATCTACTGCATTTCCATTCACTATCAACAAGTAGATAGGAAATATTTAATAAGTAGAATCTATGTCTAATAGCATGAAAACATATAAAGTCCCTAATAATGAACTTATTAGACAATGTGTAATACCATTGGATTAGTTATAAATGGATTAGTTATAAGTGGATAAAGTTATAAAACTTCATTTTAAAGAAGAGGCTAAAAATCATAGTCATGGATTAGAAAATTCAATATCATAAAGATGTTGTTTGGTGCCATTGAGTTGGTGTCTGACTCATAGCAATAGGCAAAACAGTTCTGCTAGTGCTTCTCTGCTGTTTATAGGGTTTTTAATGGCTGATTGTTTTTTGGGAGTGGGTTTCTGGGTCCTTCTGCCAAGCCTACAGCAACTGGCATTCCCAGATGGTGTCCCATTCAAGTACTAACCAGGCCTGACCCTGCTTAGCTTCTGAGATCTGACGGGATCGGACTCCACAGTGGTACAGCTGCAGGCATAAAGATATTAATTCTCATCAAATCTATGAATTCAATGTAATTCTATTCAAATTCTCAATGGATGATCTTTTTTGAAATTTAAGCTAATTTTCTTTCAGGACTAGGGATTGCATATGCTGGGCAAGTGCACAGGGCTGGGATTTAGCTCATGTGGCAGAGTGCTGCTCTGCAGTCTCTGAGGATCTGGGTTTGATCCCCAGCACTACAAAAATGGGAGAAGGACATTGCAATCCACTTCAGAAGCAATCCTGAAACAATTAGCCATTAAAAACCCTATGAGGATCACTATGAGTCGACTTCAACTCAAAGGAACCTAACAACAACAACAAAAGGCAAGTGCACTACCACTGAGCTACATCCCCAGGGTTTTTAATTTTTATCTCAAGACAGGGTCATACTAAGTTGCCCAGGCTGCCCCTGGACTCACGATAGAGCTCAGGCAGGCCTGAAACTTGTGATCCTCCTGCCTCAACCTCTTTGTATCTGAGATTATAGGCATGTGCCACTGTGCCCAGCTTAAACTAATTCTAATAGATGATAAATAGATAGATAGATAGATAGATAGATAGATAGATAGATAGATAGAGATAGAGATATATAGAGATATAGATATATAGTACCCTTATGGCAAAAGGTGGGTGTGCATATACAGATATATATTCTCACACACACAAAAAAAGACATGTAAGTAGAAAGAAGACTATTGGTGGGGGGGGAGTGAAAAGGGTCATGAGAGGGTAAGGGGGAACATAATGTGAACAATGAACAATGAAATGCATATACGGAAATGTCATAATCAGAGCCATTAAGTTGTACATTAAAAATTACTAATGAAAAGCTGAACAAGTACTTCATGAAGAAGGAAGCCAAATAGCTAATAAACACACAAAAATATAGCATCATTAATAATCATATAGATGAGTTAAAAACTCTGTGAGATTTCACAACCATACTGCCGAAATTTAAAAGTTAGCCAATAATGATTCGCAAGGCTCTGCAGCAAGAGAACAGTTCATTTCAGTGGAAAGAATTTTAAAAGCAAATATAACCATTTTGGAAACACTTCATCTTTATCTATCAGGGTTGAAAAGTCCCTTCATATAACCCAAGAATTTCATTCTTTTTCTGAACCAGAGTTGAAAGAGCCAAGAGTGACCAGCTCCAAACCTCTCTCTCCAGGCCCAGCCCAGTCACAAGGGCCAGGAGGAATCATTATCTCCATATTCCTGGAACCCCTCTGTGCTATGGCTCAATGCTATGCAAAGCACAATGCTAGAGAAACGCTACACTACAAAACACTCTCACACGTACTCTATGAGAAATAATAAAGGGCTGGGGGTGTAGATCCTAGAACCAGCCTACTGTGCACAAGGCTGGGCGTTTGATCTCCAACAGTGCAAGGAAAAAAAAGAAGACAGAAAAGAAAGAGAAATAATAAAAAACTCTAGAAACATTAAAAGTATCCATTAACAGAATAATCATATAGTGGGATACTCTACAGCAGTGAAAGTGAATAAATTACAACAATAACAACATGTATCGATCAGAGGAACATAATGTTTAGGACAAATAAATTCAAAATGAACATATGCTGCCTAGTATGCATGAAGGGCTGGGATTTAGCTCAGTTGGTAGAGCACTGCTCTGCATTCTCTGAGGTCCCACATTTGTTTGATTCCCAGCACCGCAAAAATGGGACAAGGACGTGGCAATCCACCTCCAAGGCAATTCCAAAACAATCAGCCATTGAAAACCCTATAAGGGTCGCTGACACAACTCAACAGAACCTAACAACAACAACAACAGTATGTATGATGGGAGAAGGACATGGCAATACACTCCTGAAGCAATCAGAAGAATATCAGCCATTGAAAACCCTATGAGGGTCCCTCTGAGTTGGACCTGACTAGAGGGCACCTAACAACAGCAGCAGCAGCATGCACGAGGCCCTACAGTTGATCCCCAGAACCACAAAAAAAACAAGTATGATCCCATTTTTATAAAGACCAAGCAAAACTAAATACTATACTTTTAAGAATGCAAATACGGCAGGGCATAGTGGCATACACCTGTAATCCCAGTGGCTCAGGAGTCAGACACAGGAAGATCACAAGTTTGAAACCAGAGGTGTAATTTAGCAAAACCCTGCCTCAAAATGTAAAAAAAAAAAAAAAAAAAAAAAAAAAAAAAAAAAAAAAAAAAAAAAAAAAAAAAAAAAAAAAAAAAGGGGGGACTAGGGGTGCAGCTCAGTGGTACAGCACTTGCAAAGCATGCAAGCATGAGGCCCTGGGTTCAACCCCTGGTATGAAAAAAAAATGTAAATACACCTGGTAAAAATTATTTAAAAAAAAAAAAGCCTGGCAGGAACAAGGCATGATGTCACATACCTGCAATCCCAAGACTAGGGAGGCTGAGGCAGGAAGATCACAAATATGAGCCCAGTCTGATGATACACATAAAATTCAACAGGAAGGAAATCTTGTGGGGGACTCTCTTTTGGGGGAGTCTGCAGCCCCTACCACTGTGGTGTCTGATCCCGTCAGATCTCAAAAGCTAAGCAGAGTCAGACTTGGTTAGTACTTGGATGGGAGACCACCTGGGAACACCAGGTTCTGTAAGCTTGGGAGAAGGACCCAGCAACCCACTCCCAAAAAACAATCAGGCATTGAAAACCCTATGAATAGCAGAGAAGCACTGACCATAGTGTTTCACTTGTTGTATGTAGGGTCGTTATGAGTTGGACACCAATTGGATGGCACCTAACAATAACAACAACACAAAGTTGCTACAGAACTTCTAGGTGTTACAAGAAAAGAGGGATACATGCAGCAAAAAAGGAGAGTCTCCATTCACATGTTTATTTTTACTAGTGAGACAATCCTACAGAAAGAAGCCCCCCAGAAGACTTTCTTTAAGTCCCACTGGCCTGGCTCTGGGGACCTATCCATGCCTAAGCCAATTACATACAAATGACACTGGATCATCATAGCTGGCTGTTAGATCAGTGATTTTCAAAGTTTGGGCTATGGATCATCAGCATCAATATAATATCAAAACTTTGCCAAAATGCCCAACCCCATACCTATTGAGTCAGATACTCTGGGGGTTATTGTTGTTAGGTGCCATCAAGTTGTTGTCCGACTCATAGCGACCCTATGTACAACAGGTGAAACACTATTGTCAGTGCTTCTCTGCTATTCATAGAGTTTTCAATTGCCAGTTTATTTGGGGGAGTGGTTTGCTGGATCCTTCTCCCTACTCTGTGGGTAGGGATCAGCAATGTGTGTGTTAATAATCGGGTGTGTGCTAAAGTTTGAGGACCCTGGCTTAAGCTTAGACCAATTCCAATTGGGCCTCTAAGGCTAAAGATATGATCACATTTCTGAGAAAAAGAATGAAAAGTGAACACTCAAACAAATCTGGGACTGTGACAGCAAGAACACTGTCTGCCACAGAGTCTCCCTGAAGAACTCTTCAGGGGACCAGAGAAGAGTTAGAGGCCCCAAGGAGAGTGACATATGACTCAGTTCAGCAGGATGGGAAAGGTTTTCTTGCTGTTTGTTTGTTTGTTTGTTTGTTTTGTTATGTTTGAAGTGCTGAGGGTTTGAACCCAGAACCTTGAGCATACTTTGTAAGGGCTCTACCACTGAACTATACTCCCAGCCTATTTTTTACTTATGTTGACACAGGTTCTCACTAGGTTACACAGGCTACCTGTGGCCCAAAACTTGCAATCCTCTTGCCTCCACTTCCCAAGTCACTGGTATCATAGGCTTGTGCCACCACATGTGGCCTGGCAAAGTTGCAAGGGTTAGAAAAGGGTTTCCAAATGAGGAAGAAAAAGAAGTCACTGTAGCCCAGAGCCACTTAACCGATTAGGATTCATTTGTTGCAGATGAAATGGAAGTTCATTTTCCCAAGTGTCAATCTAATAAATATGAAAACCCCCATCTCCTTTCCAATTATAAATATGCCTAAAGGGGAATTATAATTTTAAAGTGCCTCAGTATGAACAAAGCAACTGATTCTCCTGTGGTTATTTTTCAAGTTTAGATTCATGGACTGAGACTCAATGTTATACACATCATAATTCCTGTGTATACCTAGGTTATGATTACTGTTTTTCCCAAGAATAAGTTTTAACAACAATATCCAACTCATATTTTTAACTACTTCTTTGGGGATTTTCTGGGGTGAACAAGAAATGAATTTAGAAATGAATCCTAAAAGATGGCAAAGAAATATGTTAAAGACAAGTAACACACTAGGGAAAATACTTGCAACATTCAGGACAGGAAAGGAGTTGATATTCATAATATAAAGAGTTCTTACCAATAAAAAAAGGAAATACAACTAAATAAAAAATGAGCAAAGAATGCAAACAGGTCATTCATTCAACAATTATTAACTTTTTAAAACTTTAGTATCATTTTCATCCTGGCTTCACCCTTAGTGGTGGGATCTGGAACAGTTTGTTTAACCTCTCAATGACTCAACTTTCTCACCAGCCATAAGCAAATAATAATAGTGTAAGTATAAAAATAGTAAATATATATAAAGCACAAGAAAGCTCTCAAATTTCTAGCTATTATTTATCTTATGCATTAGAAAACAGGCACTAAACTAGGCATTAGCAATTCTCAAAAGAAGAAAAGTGGCAAAAAATAGTAAAAGATGCTTACTATCAAAGATATGCCCAGGTTTACAGGTAAAAATTATTTGCATACTTTGTCAATTTGCATTGGGGGCAAAGATTATGGAACAAAGACTGCAGATATAGCTCAGTGGTACAGCACCTGCCTAGTATGCTCAAAGCAATGGATTCCATCTATGCACATACACACACACACACACACACACACACACACACACACACAGTATATTCTTGAATCTAATCCTTATCCTTTTACCCGTTTTAGACAGCTAATTAGATTTGAGAATATAATGGGGCATATGTGTATATATATATATATATATATATATATATGCACAGGTGTGTAGTAGCAACATTAAATGCACATACAAGTTGATACCAGAAGTTCAATTCTATGAATTTATCTGAGGGTACTCACAAAGGTATGAAAATCTTCATCACCACATTTTTATAATGCAAAAAAACTGGAAATATCCTAAATGTTATATATGGGGATTGGCTAAAATATGGCACATTTATAAAATTGGAAATGCATTTTAAAAATAGAATAGGGCTTCTTTTCTCTCTTGAGAAGCCCATGTCCATGTTTTGGAGATTCTCATATTCATTCTCATTCATTCTCTCCCTTCCCCCTTCCCCCCTCTCTCTCTTTCTCTCATCTGCCCAAACTTATTCTTCAGGGTGTGTTTAATAAACACTGTAACTTTGATTCACTCTCTCTAAATCAACCTGAGATTTTCTGCGATGTAGCAAAGGACCTGGCTTAACATGAGTAGGGGTCCCAACTAAGGGAACCCCAAAGGCTAGGTGGGAACGCTGAGCTGCGTCTCTCTGATGCTAGTATTTAGGCCCAAATCTCCTAGACACTATAGAAATGGACATTTCCCTAAACTTTGCCTCTTCCCTCCATGGCTTTAACATTTTGACTTTTGGAGAGGTAAAGTTCCTAATCTTGTTCCACTCACCTCTCCCAAATTCCTCTAAGCACTTTTCTTCCTGTATTCCTGTTCACATATTCCTATTCATATCCAAGAGTCAAACTTTTAGGGACCCAGGGTTTAGGATCTCCTGCTACCAACAGGTAAACCCTGTTTTGAGTTTACATGAATCAGAGAGAGAGGGAGAATTACCTTCCAAAAGTTGGTCTGTTCTCTTCCCAGCCTGTGTGTCACTGGCCATGACAGGAAGGAGACTCTGGTAGCTTCACCCTCTGCCTGTCTTGAACTTTTTCTTCCCAGGATACCTTTACAGGAGACCCTTTCACTCCTACTTTGTTGTTGTTGTTGTTGTTGTTGTTGTTGTTGTTGTTGTTGTTGTTGTTGGGTGCTGTAGAGTTGTGTCCAACTCATAGTGACCCTTATAGGGTTTTCAATGGTTGATTGTTTCAGGATTGCCTAGGGAGTGGATTGCCATGTTCTTCTCGCATTTTTGCTGTGCTGGGAATCGAACCTGGAACAACTGAGCTAAATCCCAGCACCTCACTCCTGCTTTGGCCTTTCATTTTGCACCTCTGTCTTTGACCTCACCCATATCTTATATCTGCTTTGGGGGGAGGTAAGGTTCCTTATCTTCTTTTCCTTCATGATACCTTCCATGAGGCCAGATATAAATGGGAATTAACAGTTTAATGTCATCTCACCTTCCCTCTTGCAGCGTGGTCAAGGGTTGACTCAGGGATTTACGCTCTGCTGCTGTGTGGACCAGGTCACATCTCTTTACTTTATGCTGCTTTTGCCAATAGGCAAACTCCATCTTATATGCCTTAATGGTATCAGCTGCAACAACAGCACTGCCCCTCCCTGCCTTTGCAATATTCTAGATCTTATCAGGTATTCGTTCTGTTCCTCCTCGCCTTTTTTGAGGTCTTATGCACACCAGAGGAATTAGCTTCCAATTTCTGTTTATGATGTAGCATGTAACACTCAATGAACACTCTGACTTCTCTGACCAGGCCATGATCAGATTCTTACAGTATCTCTTAGGTGAGATGCCAAATTATTCAAGAAAGGAAGGACAATTAACACAGATAAGACCTTGGGCAAGCCGTCTGTACTAACGTCTCAGACTGATGGAGGCCACTCCTGACACCCATAAAAACTGAGGTCTCCAGTAGGGCTACTCCAAAGGAGTACCTACCTTAGATTACCTGGATAAAGACAGGGATGCCTGTCTCCCAGGACATTTTCTCTTTCACAAAAACACAAATGTCAACCCTTTTTTTTTTTAATTGGAAATTTTTAATGTACACCTTAATGTGATTCATTCTGACATGCTTTTCTTTGTGACATTTCCATATATGCATTTTGTTGTATATTATATAGATAAGTTCTTAAGAATCCCCTTTGGGGATGTAGCCTGATGAAAATTGAAATAAATTGAATCTTTTTCTGTAACATTGGCCTGGTAACAGTATAAACTAAATGGTGGAGAAATTGGCCTCTAAGCAGCATTTTTTATTATATCATCCTACAATTTGATCTATTTCATAAGGTAAAATACTTGGAAATTAAAAAGTGGAAAGAAATCAGCTTAAAAAAAATTGCACAGAAAAATTTTCATTAGTAGAGGCATCTTCCTTTCTGTTGATTAGCTTCTAAATTGTTGTTGTTGTTGTTAGGTGCCGTCAAGTCGGTATCCGATTCATAGCGACCCTACATATAACAGGGGAAACACTATTGTCAGTGCTTCTCTGCTATTCATAGGGTTCTCAATGGCAGATTGATTTTTGGGAGGGGGTTGCCAGGTCCTTCTCCCAAGCCTACAGCTTCTGGTGTTCCCAAGCGGTCTCCCATCCAGGTACTAACCAGGCCCCAGGGCTCCAGCTGCAGGCAGCTTTTAAATTAGGGAAAGATAATCATCTTAAATCTTTGAAACAAGCCTCACCTTTTGACCTTTATGTTTTCACTGGGTAGATACCTGGGAGGCCCTTATGAGATTCAGCTTAAGCTCTTTGTCTTTGAAATGTAAATGACCTTCTGTTTCAATGGGTGGATACTTAGAAGCCCATTATGGAGTTTTCAGTTAAGCCCTATGTCTTTGAATTGTAAATGCAAAACAAGCCACACCTTTGAAATATTGATGTAAGATTTAAGATGGCTTAATACTATGGAGGGCTGGGGCTTAGCTCAGTTGATAGAGGGATGCTCTGCAGTCTCTGATTGGTCCTGACTTTAATTCCCAGAACTGCAAAAATGGGAGAAGGACGCAGTAATCCTGAAACAATCAGCCATTAAAAATGTGACCCAATGGCACCTAACAACAACAACCATGGTATGGAGGAAACAGTAATACAAGATTTTTGGTTTCTTTTTCTATTTTATATATGAATATACTGTCTCCATGTATTTATGTTTGTACATCGTTTGACATGATATCAGCTTGGCCTACAACATCTGAAAGTATACTCTGTTTTAATGTAACTATTATATGTTCTTTTGGTTTTCATTAGTTTATGTTTAATTGGTTGTATGCTATTTTGCCTATTAGTTTGCCTGTTGATCAGCCTCAAGCTAGACTTAACTAAAAGGTGCAGACACTCAAGAGTTAATTATCAAACTGACTTGGGACTAAGAAAGATGCAAGAGAGACGTTTTGAAATTCAAACTGCAATGAGACTTATACTATAAAGGAGAAAAAAGATTTAAATTTGACAAATTAAATAGATGATCTTAATTTGCTTCATTTTGTAATCAGCATTCCTTTTAAACTGATAAATTCATTTTACTATATTACTTTGTTGTAATAAGTAAGGTCTAACGGACAATTTTACTCAGATTAGCTTATAGACAAGTGAGTGCTCACATAAACTAAAACAGCTAAATTGGTCCAAAATCCCTCTTGAATCATAAGGCTGAAACTTATGACAAATGAATTAATACTGTTAACATGTTTTATCTGTGTTTTTATTTATAGTGCCCAGATGTTTAAGACAAAATATCCATGTTTTCTATGTTTTAAATAGGGCTTCTTGGAATCTCATTAAATATAAAGTTATTTTACTTTGTTAAGAAAAGGTCTTTTTGAAATCAGTACTTCCGTAAGGAAATAAAGTAGGCAAAAAGAACTGCTAAGTAAGAGACAGATAGAAAAGTTATAGGTATAGAGATTTGGGGAGGGATGGTTAAAGGGAAAGAGAAATGCTTTTAGGTGAATCAGAAGGTGAAAATATATTGCACTGGTTAAGGGTATGGGGCAAGAAAGTTTATGAAAGATAAAACTTGTTTTTAAATGATATATAGTCAAGTTGACTATAATCTTAAAAGGTTATTTAAAAGGTTTTCTAAGATTCAAATTTTAATGTCTTGGTATAAAAGCAGACAATGGGCTTGTCTCTCACGGAGAGGGGCAGGGGGGGAACAGCTATTAGAACTATAGATTTCATCGTTAAATTTCTTCCTTTTCCACTAGGGCCAGAACCTTTACACCTTTTATCTTGAAGGAAACAGGAACCATGCAGATTCCAGGGATGCTAAGCAACTTCCCCACCTGTCTCAGGACACTCTCCCTCCCCTCGCAGTCTTTCAGGAGAGCTTCCCCTTTCACCTAATCAAACCCCACAGTCTCTCCAGATGAATAAACCTGAAATGCTGGCCATCTTTCAGTATCAGATAGATCTAAGAGGGGTTGCACCCTTTTAGGACATAGGTAATCCCAAGAAAATTGCCTTCCCCTCTGGACACAATCTAAAACTATAAAATTCAAAACTAAAGCAAATAATTTCATCTCACAAAAAGATTCAAAGCTCAACCACTTTGTATATCTAACTTTGTCCATACTACAATTCAGGGATTAGTTAAGGGAGGGGATAATGAAGTGTGCACTCAGCTCTAGGGATGCCTAGGGAGAAAAAGTCAAACTAGGGCAATGAGAATGCTCAATTTGCCTGGTCACTGGCTAGATCAGGAACTTGGTAGTGAGTATCCAGAGGTTAGGAACTCAGTAATGAGTATCCAGGTATTTCAGGAACTCAACTGTGAGTATCCAGAGAGTAAATCAGGAACTCAACCATGAGTACCTAGGGATTAAGAACTAAGTAATGAATATCAAGGTGTAAAGAACTCAGTAATGAATATCCAGATATTTCAGGAACTCAATTATGAGTATCCAGAGAATAAATCAGGAATTCAATCATGAATATCCAGTGGCATGTACTTTCTTTTTTTATTTTTTTTTCTTTTTTCTTTCTTTTTTTTAATATATACAAGGAGACAAAAGGACAAAATGTGACTGTTGGACCAAATTTCCATTCCTAGAGATTTACTCTTAGGCTGCGTTTTAAGTAACTGAGGTCATTATAAGAGATCTGGCCCTTATACAGATTAGAAAAAGGAGAAAAGTGACCTCAAATTGAGACTCTAAAATATGATTATGCAATTAGACTAGTTCTGCAAAACAAAAAAGGAAGTAAATGGTGTGAGGTTCTTTATATTCAAGTATCCATATAACTGTGTCAAAAGCCAGAGTTGCAAAGAAAATGCAAAATTTTTGCCATGCTCATGTATCTCTGAGGTATAAAGATGATCCTTTGGAGGCAACCTGAACCCCAGGCCAATGCCTCTAGCCCAGAATGCAGGGCATCATTAAAACTCTTTCAGCAGAACAGCTGAGCCCACCAGAAGTAACCAGGAGTGGGATTTCTTACCAGTGCAGTGATCCTAAACCAGCACTTAATGTTTCCCCTTTGAGAAGTACCAAACTGAGAAGGAAGCTTAATAATATATATCCCTTTTCTAATGTCAGACTTAGTTCAATGCAAACAAATATTGAAATATCTTCCAGAGGATTGAGATATGAATTTCAGTCCTTGAGCATCTTCTTTGACCTAACTTGGACAGATTTATGTGTAATCTTATCCACCTATTGTCTCGTTTTTTAAAAAACGATGAATTTGAGCATCTGCTCAGGCTTATAGGGACAAAATTCATGCAAAAGACCATTGGGATCACAGCTTTTCCAAGTCAAGTGCCAAACTGACAACACTAGATAGGAAGTGATGGTCTCACTATTTGCAATCTGCCATTTCTAACCATATTGTCTGACAAGGTCTGGATATGGGGAAGAAACGTTCAAGGAACTCATCTTCCAAGAAATGGATGGGGACGGAGAAAAGGAATATGTGCTTTTTGCTTTCTAGGAATAGGATTGTTGTTGTTGTTGTTGTTGTTAGGTGCAGCAGATCGAAACACTTGCCGATTCTGTGCCAGGCAAACCATCTTATTTATGTTTAAGCCCATTGTTGCAGACACTGTGTTAATCCATCTGGTGGAGGGTTTTCCTCTTTTCCGTTGACCTGCCACTCTTCCAAACATGATGTCCTTCTCCAGGTAGCTAAAGTTTACAAAAAGTATAGAACAATCAAAAGAATACACAGGCCTGTTCCCACAGCACAAAAGCCTCCTTGACAATTTAACATGGAGGTGCTTATCAGTCCAAAGGCCGACCTTGGCTCCCAGCTGGGGAAAAGAGTGGATACATAGCATGGGGAGGTGCTTATCTACAGACCTTGGTTCCCAGTTAGAGAAAAAGAGTAGAGGCTGTTGTTCAATAAGGATAGAGTTCAAATACCCTATCATAGCTTATCGTTTATGAAAAGCCTGAGAAGAGAGAAACCTTCCAAGTGTTTGGTATCTAAAGATAGTAAAGTTTATGTTTTGAACTATGGGCTGTTATGATTAACAGGTGCTTGTGAAACTTTGTTTCATGGATAACTACATGTGCTATTCTTACTACTTGCATGACCTAAGCCTAAAAAGACTGTATAAAAAACTGAGCTATCTGAACAATAAACGGAACAGATTCACACTGCCTCCGAGCTGCTGTGTCTGTTACCCATCTTTGACTCCTCACCCACCTTAGGGACCCCTGGATCCTAGGCTGCAGCTGGACTGCAATAGTAATCATATGATTACTTATTTGATTGGTAAGCAAACCTGTAAACTATGACAAGATCAGAGAAATAATCCAAAGTAGAGGTGAAAATCCAGCTCTAGTTGTAGATTGCCTCACTGAGACCCTGAGAAAATATACTAATATTGACCCTAGCACCTGTGAGGGTCATATTTTGCTAGGTACTCATTTTATCAGTCTGTCTGGTCCAGACATTGGGAGAAAATTGCAAAAGCAGGCAATGAGACCACAGACACTCCTTGACCAGTTTTTAAATTTGACTCTTAAAGTTTTTCAACAACTAGACAAAACAGTAGAGGCTATTCAAAAGACTCAGAGACAATGATTACAGGCACAAAAACAGGCCTGTTTAATAGTGTTAGCCCTGGGAAATAATCTGTCTTCTCAGGCATAGGAGAACCTGCCCTCTCAGAGAGACCTCAGGAAAAAGAATCATTAAAGAGCCTCAGGTAACTCTTGACATGGCAAGAGTTACCTAGTATCTTTTAGATACTAGAGCTTCATTTTCTGCCTTGATAGATGACCCTGGGCCCCTTCCTAAACAAACTTGTACAGTAACTGGTGTCAATGAAAACCCAGAACCAAATGATTCACTGAACTTTTAACATGTGGTTTTCAGAAACTTAATTTCTCTTCCAGGCTTTCTTAATTCTTCTTAAATGTCTCATCTCCTTGCTGGGAAGAAATTTCTTTCACTTCAATGGGTGCAACTCTCCAACTAATCCCAAAACAAAGGCTTTCTGTTATAGGGGAATTAATTACAAAAGATGGTCAAAGGTGCTCTATGTCTAGAGGCTCTTCATGGCCTTAAAGGAAAAAAAAATCCCAAACTGTAACAGGGATATACAAGTAAAAACATGCCTAACCTTACAGCCTAAGCAAGCCAAGGTGTCTCCTGCCATGATCAGTCAAGGAGACCCAACAGGAAACAAAGATTGAGGACAAACACTCAGTTCATACTCCCCCTCCTACAAATGAATTAGATAAAAAGACAGAAATATAAAAGGTTAAAATGTTTTACAAATGTAAAATGTGTTACAAATGTAAAATGACAAATATGTATGAAGTTAAATTGGCTATGGGTAAAGGTTCTATATTTAAAGCTATAAGGCTTTCTTAAAATATTTATCTGCCTTGAGTAACAATTATTCTAAAAATTAGCTTTAAATGAAAAGGATTTTATATTCAGTCAAGATAGTTACACTTTCTAATGACTTTGTCAAGCTTCTAACTACTTAGGAAACTGAGTCTTAATCAAGTCAAGATTTATGTATCTGTTTTTAAATCTTTAAAGGTCATTTTACAATTCTAGTTAAGTGAACAATTATTATCTTAAGTTATTAAAAAATGTTTGACACCATATATGTATAACTAAAACATACATCTAAGAGATAAAGGTGCTATATGTGTAAGCTGTAGCTAAATGTTATACCAAGGTTGAAAATTAAAATCTATTATTTCTTTAAGACTAGTAATACTGACCTTCTGGGTATTCAACAATCAAAAATTGGAAGCCAAAGCCAATCAGGATAATGGGACTAGGAGGGCAACCAATATTTTGGTCCTAGCCCCAGGTCAGCCAGAATCCATGGAACAACAGGGCCCCTTAAAAAAAAAAAAAAAAAAAAAGTACCTATAACTCTGGCAAGGTACCTGTCCTCTTGATCAGAGAGCCCATGGAGACCCCAGAGGCTGGCTCTGACCAGTGCAAATTCTGCAAAGAGAGAGTTACTACAGGGGGCCATGTTCCCCTAAGCTTCCTAAAGATGCCACATGGTCAGCAAGACCCTGAGTCATCCCGGCAGATGGCACAACTGATAGAGGAAAGACTCAGGGGACCAACAGGCTCCGCATAGGTCCCCAAGGCAACCCTAAAGAGACTTGATTGACCTGAAAAGCACAAAAACAAAAAGGTTAACTCTTGGCATCCTATATGGTCTTAAATACCCAGCAGGAAAGTATAACCAAATATAATTAGTAGTCCAAAACAAGAGGAGCTGGACAAAGATCCAAAATAAGCTCTAACGGCTATGCCAATTCTTATTTAAAAAAAAAAAACCTATTTTCAAAGACACTGGTAAACACAGTGTTCAAAAGGCTGACAAATTCCAATAATCTCCAGCCATATCTGGGGCATTTAAAAGGGACCTTACCTGTTCATCAACAGATGACTGGATAAGGAAATTGTGGTATTTATACTCCATGGAGTTTTATTCAGTCATAAAGAAAGATAAAATTATGGCATTTGCTGGGAAATGGATGGAACTAGAGATCATTATTTTAAGCAAAATAAGCCAAACCCCAAAACATAAACATCACATGTTTTCTCTCATATGTGGATGTAAGGCTTCAATATACTTTATGATATTACTTATCAATAATAACTATATAACAATAAACACATTGGTGCTGTCATTTAAGGAATCAAATAAAAACATTTCATAAAAATTAAAGACTTTTTTTTAAAGATCGATGTCAAAAAGCATAAAGTCAGCCAGGCATGGAGGTGAATGCCTATAATCCTGGTGACTCAGGAGGCAGAGACAGGAGGATCACAAGTGCAAGACCAGAGGCAGTCTGCGTAATTTAGCGAGGCTCTGAAAGAAAAGTAAAAAAATGGGCTGAGGGTGCAGCTCAGTGGCCCAGCACTTGCAAAGCATCCAAGCGCAAGGCCCTGGGTTCAACCTCCAGTACCAAAAGAAAAAAAAAAGTATAAAGTCAAAGTCTTAGTACCAAAGATCATTTTATAAATAATGTTGTTGTTGTTGTTGTTGTTGTTGTTGTTGTTGTTGTTGTTGTTAGGTGCCATTGAGTCGAGTCCGACTCATAGCGACCCTATGTACAGCAGATCGAAACACTTGCCGATTCTGTGCCAGGCAAACCATCTTATATATGTTTAAGCCCATTGTTGCAGACACTGTGTCAATCCATCTGGTGGAGGGTTTTCCTCTTTTGCGTTGACCTGCCACTCTTCCAAACATGATGTCCTTCTCCAGGGATTGTTCTCTCCTGCCTACATGTCCGAAATAGGTAAGACACAGTTTGGCAATTTTTGCTCCCAAGGAGCACTCTGATTGTACTTCTTCTAGGACAGATTTGTTGGTTCTTCTGGCAGTCCATGGTATATTCAATAGATGTCTCCAGCACCACAATTCAAAAGCATCAATTCTTTTTCTGTCTCTCTTGTTCAATGTCCAGCTTTCACAACCATATGATGCCACTGAAAATACCATGACATGAGTCATACACACCTGCGTCTTCAATGTGACATCTTTGCTTTTCAGTACAGTCAGGCCATATGCTAAGTGGCTTTCCTATTGTATCTTCAATCCCTCATAACCATAGTTTGTAAGTAATTGATATTATTAACCTCAATCTGTAAACAAGAAAAATGAAACCTAAAGAAGTAGGTAACTTGTCCAGTTTCCAGGTTATGAAGCAGCAGAGTCACTGCTATCTGGCACTTTTTAATTTAAGCCATCCGATGTGTTTTAGTAAATTGACACATTAGTATATGTATGTATGATGATAATGGCTTTGCAGATGAAGTCCAGCCAGGAAGGTATTACCCATGTCCACCCATAATGGGCAGCTAGGATACAAAAGCAGAACTTAAAGATAACTTTTCCATCAGTAAATCAAGAAAGACAAATGTAAACTTCATAACTTTGGGGGTTGGACAAAAGTTTTGGCAGGCCCACCTCAGAGCTGAGGGCCTGCACAAAGGAATTCCATTTACGTGATCCCTGGACTGCTAGGACTGGGGTGAGGAAGAGGGTCCGAGTTAAAGAAGTGTTAGCTGTGCACCAGCTCCTTAGTGCGGGACAGATCCAGCCTCACTTCCTATTCCTATAGCCTCCCTCCAAAATCAGAATGAAATCAATCTTATCTTTGGAAAGTTCTTTAGTGTTTTAAATTTTAAATACATTGTGGTATGTTCAGACTGAGATTCCAGTTCTTTAAACAGTTTTTAAAAATGGCAAAACTAAACAGAAATACTCTATTTGGTCAATAATAAATACAGTCACACACTCATTTACTAAAGCCATTTTTGACATTATTATCCAGATTGAACATCAATTCTCAAACCACGCATTAAATAAGAGCATACTCATCAGGCTACAGCTACCTTACTGAGTTTTATTAACAGTTCTAAACTATTGCTTGGCTTCCAAAATAAAAAAGTTGTACAATAATAAGCAAAAATTATAGAAGCATATGCTATCTATCCCAAAATTATTCCCCCACAGTCATATTACCTAATTATCATTTAATACAAGCAATTGCTTGACAATGTTTTACACAGATGTAGGGAAAAGAACTCTAAAGTCAAAAAATGTTTTAGTTTAACTTCTACGACTATATGGCCTTTAGCAAGGTAGTGAACCTCTCGTAGCCTCTATCTACTCATTTTTAAGGCGGGTATGACTCTTATTAAGTCTGCCTCTGTAGCATCAAATCATTTCAAAGTGCTTTAAAGAAAATATAAAATAATTATCAGGCGTTATCAGTATTATCTTTATTGAAGTGATGTAGCAGAAACAATCACTTCATTTTGTTCAGATTGTGAAGGTAATACTCAACAAAAAGGCATTTGTTATTTCTGTGTGATAAGTACCCAAATTTTTAAAAAGTAAATGAAGTCTTTAACTATAAAAAAGTAACACTTGTTTTGCAGAAAATCTTTACTACATATAAGATGTGTACTTCAAACTCATGTATTACATGATCTACATTTTAGCTTTGTATTTGTGAGCTTTCCATCACTGTGACAAAATACCAAGATAATCAACTTAATAAAGGGAACAGTCTACTTAGGTTCATGGTTTCAGAGATTTCTATTCATGGGCTCTTGGCCCAATAGCTCTGGCCCTGTGGCAAGGCAGTGTATTGGCAGGAGCATAAGGTGGAGAAGGTCTGTTTACCTTAAAGCAAATAGGAAGAAAAGAGAAAGAGAAGGGAAGGGACAGGACTTGAATATCCCCTTCAAGGGCATATCTCCTAGGACCTAATTTCCTCCCACTAGGACTTCCATCTTAAAGATTCCACCACTTCCCAATAGTGTCACAGGTTATCGATCAAGCCTTTAACACATAAGCCTTTGGGGGACACTTGTTGTTAGGTGTCATCGAGTCGGTGTCCAACTCATAGTGACCCTATGTACAACAGGCAAAACACTATTGTTGTGCTTTTCTGCTATTCATAGGGTTTTTAATGGCTGTTTTTTGGAGTGGGTTGCCAGGTCCTTCTCCCAAGTCTACAGCAACTGGTGTTCCCACGCAGTCTCCCATCCAAGTACTAACCAGGCCCGACCCTGCTCAGCTTCCAAGATCTGACAGGATTGGGCACCACAGTCGTATGGGTGCAGGCTGGGGGACAAGTAGCCACACCATAACAAGCATCTTTCAAGTTTGTGATCATTTATATTAGAGGTCAGTATCAAAAAAGATTTGTTAAAATCTCAGGTAGGGCACAGTTCTAGGTAGTGAAAGAGAGTCCAGTGAAATACACTGAATTTATCCTTAAATCTTAGATCCTAGGAGGTACCTCAAAAGGTCATCTAATGTACAGAATAAATTTCCCTTACAGCTTCTGTGTCAGAGAAAAACCTGAGAGGATAGATTCTGTTACTTATGATTACCCCTACAGAGTATGATTAAAGGTAGGATCATCAAGTCTGTAATATTTGAAAGTTTTAGATAATAAATACACCGGTTTTTTGTCATGATTTGAAAAGTCATCAAACTTTTTTTTAAGATCAAAGGCAGAAGTATAAAATCAAACCTTTAATTTCCATTTTATATGTATGTGTGTGTCGTACTGGGGAGTTGAACCCAGGGCTTCACACATGCTTTGTAAGCATTCTACCACTGAGCTGCACCCTCTGCCCATTTTTTCTTTGTATTTTGAGACAGAGTCTCACTAAATTATACAGGCTGCCTCTGGCCTCAAATTTGTGATCTTCCTACCTCAGCCTCCTGAGTCACTGGGATTAAAGGCATTTGCAAACACCTCCGGTTTCCAAACCCTTAGTTTCAAAGGACATTTAGAGATAACGATGCCTGCCCTAAGGCCCAGACTCAGACTCCTTTGTTTATATTTCACCTGAACTTTAAAAAACTATTTACATACTTTTAAGTAAAACATCTAATTTTTTTCAGCTGGGGATGTAGCTCAATGGTAGAGTACTTGCCTAGCACACATGAGGCCCCAGGGTAGGATTCCCAGCACCATAAAGAGTTAAACTACAAATTTTTACTTTTTATTCCTCCTTTTATCAGTAAATGTTGGTGAGGAATAGAGTAATACAGCATTGGCTTTTTCCATTATGTAACTATTCCATCACTTTGGGTTATACTTTTATCAACTTAACAAGGTCTATGGAACTTTTTGACTAACATGAAGTGAAACTCATATGCATATTTGGGTTATATTCCCCTATTTTTCCCATGTACTCATGAAGTTGCATTGTTACATTGAGATTATCCTCTCCCCCTTTATCCCTCTACATTGATTTTCCTCTCCATTCCATTTTATACAATCTTTGCTTCCCTCTGCTAGTTCCCTCCCTCCTCCTTTCTACTCTTTATATTGTCCCTTCTTCGTATTTTTATATATCAACTTATGTATAGGAATTTTTCTTCCTTTAAGATTGATCTTCTACATATGAGTGATAACATATGGTATTTCTTTTTGAGCTTGTGTTCATTCACTTAAGATGATTTTCTTCAGTTCCATCCATTTTGCTGCAAATGCCATTATTTCATTTTTTATTGCTGAGTAGTATTCCATTGTGTATATGTACCATAATATTTTTATCCATTGTTCTGTTGATTGGCACCTTGATTGGTCCCATATTCTTGGTACTGTGAAGAGTGCTGCATTGAATATGGAGATGCAGGGGTCTCTGTGGTATGATAACTAAACTATAAAACTTTTCCATCACAGATATACAGAGTTCAAAGGATATTATTTCTGGCATGCAGTAAATACTGATGTTGAGTCTAAATATCATAGCAAGCTGATACCTATTATCATGCATTAAGAAACAAACTTATTTTAAAGTTTAAAATTCTGCATCATTTATTTTTCTCCTTTAACTCTGAGTGAACCAGTCCAGGTTCAATATAAGAAACAAAAACCACTCAAGGCATTTTAAGCAGAAAAGGATTTAATATGAGAATTGAGCTCTTACAAAATCACTAGAGTAAGCCCTAAGTAGCCCTCTGGTAAATCTACAGAGACAGATAAGTGGTTGCTTAGTGAGGAAGGTGAGGCACAAGGGGAATAAGGAATGACTTTTGGAACACAACTCTGTCCATTCATTCATGGATTGTCTATGGAGGCTTTTGCACTGCAAGGGAGAATTGACTCCATGACCCTCAAAACCTAAAATATGTACTCTGTGACCCTTTAGAATAAATTTGCCAACTTGGCTTTTATTCAAAGATGCCATGTTGAACTGCCAGAAATAAACATATAACCTTTTACCCTGACTTCCTTGAGAAGAACCATTCACAGCACAGAATGAGACACTGAAGAGAGCAAGAATTCACAAGTTATTTCTCCCTAATAAGAATTATAAAAACACAAAGTGGTCCACTCTATAGATTGGTATTTCCCAACATACTTCTTACTTTAAATATTTTAACCTAAGATAAATAGTTCTATGTTTAAATGCTAATATTTATGTTGTTAGGTGCTGTGGAGTTGGTATCCAACTCATAGCAACCCTACAAACAACAGGGGAAACACTATTGTCAGTGCTTCTCTGCTGTTCATAGGGTTTTCAATGGCAACTAATATTTATAGTATACCAGTAATCATAGCCTTTGCAACTATTTAAATTTACGGACATCACACTAGGACAGTACCAGGGTAAGATGGCAGATTAGAAGCTGCCTCCATGTGGTATGATGAATAAAAAACTCAGGGTAACAAACAGGAGATTCTATTCCAAAGAGAGAAAGAGTAGAAGAACACAGAAATCAATAGGAAGTTATAAGACAATTTAAAAGCATAGAGAAACCGAAGGGCTCTGCAGCAAGGAGTGAGCAAGGAGCCTCTCCCCAATGGAGGAAGGGAAACCAAAGCCTTCCAAAAGGTAAGCCAGCCAGCCTGGTGAAGAGACTGGCAGTCCTATCTGAATAACATGCCCACAGTTTTTGCCACTCTTGGATCCAGGTGGAGCATTTAGTGAGAAAGTGACTCAACTGACAAAAGGGTCAGTATCAAAAAAGAGATCCATTATTTTGTCACACTCTGCTCCAAAGGCTGTGACTCGGTCCTATTTTGAGAAAGAGCCTATTGTTTGAGACTGAGCTACTCTGGAGGACTGAAAGCAAGGAACAATTACAAGGCAGGGAGCCTGAGGTCAGATTGCCACAGCACTGGGATGAAATACAGCTTCAGGAGGCAATTGTGGAGAAGGGGGAAGGCTAGACACAGATACCCTGAGAAGTTTAGGCAGTGGAAAGCTCATGAAATAAAGGGAACAGTAGTAGCTAGCCCTTCTCTCTGGGGGAGGAGCCAACCCCATCTCCTGAGAAGACCTGTAGGGACTGATAAATTGCAGGCCTGACATCAGCAGGCTGCTCCACCTCTGGAGCCAGCTATCCGCCACATGGTTCACTGCTGGAACAACTTAGAACTCTGAAGCTCAGGGACAGCAGAGGACTTGATTTCTGTCACCTCATCCTGCCCTCAGAGAGTTCACTGTTGTGCAGGGTATGAAAGCACTGAGAGAGTCTTCCAGTACAGATTTAAGTGCCCTGTTTACTTCCCCACTCCCCAATGCACTCTGGAGATAATCCTTGGCTTGGACATTAGCCACCATTAGGGGTACAAACTATGGGATCTCTGTGTGTGTGAGGACCTGCCAGGCCAACAGGGTACAAAGGTAAGTGTGGCAAGAGACACTCCAGAAATACAAAGAAGAGAGCTTCTAAAGTGAAGGCAGCCATGTAAGACACCTGATCCAGGCTCAGCCCTAATTTAAACAGTAGAAAAAATAAGAGACTCCATCTTCAATTGACCACTCCCTCTACCTGGCATGCTCTAATATTACAGGACACAGAAGGAAATCACTCCAATATTTTCTCAAATTTTTTAATTGTCTTTGTCTCTATTTCTTTGCCACTTGTATTTCCCTCTTCCCCTACTTACTATATTTTTAGTATTTTTATCTTATTTTTAAAAAGGT
Source organism: Pedetes capensis (assembly GCA_007922755.1). Lineage (NCBI taxonomy): Eukaryota > Metazoa > Chordata > Mammalia > Rodentia > Pedetidae > Pedetes > Pedetes capensis. The sequence continues at coordinate 21,934 of VMDO01013490.1, forward strand.
TTAAGATTTTTAATTTTTATTCCTCTTTCATTTATCTCACTTTTCTTATGCATTTTTCTTTATTGGGCAATCTATTTTTATCTCTTCCTCTTTTCTCTCCCTCTTCCTAATATTCTTTTCCTTTCTTCTGTTTCCTTTTATTTAACCTTGCCTCTCCAGTCTTTTCCCCCTTCCCTTACCTCCTTCCTTTATTTCACTTAATTACTATTTTTAATTTTCAACTTCATAGCTTACTCTACATTAGTGTCACTCTCTGTGCTATGGTCATTTGGTAATATAATAGTTGACTTTAATCAATTTTAAGTATATTTCTATATCTGGTTTGGTTTGGTATTGTAGCTATTACAGTGGTTAGTTTTCTCCTCTGAGTGGTAGTGGGGATTGGGTTCTCAAGAGGAAACTGCTCACTAAGAAGATCCCCATATAAAACTAGAAAAGATATCTATCCAAACAAATGTGCCCATCACAATGCAGAAATACAAGAAACACGAAGAGCCAAGACAACACGTTGCCTCCAGAAAACCATAACTCCTCAATTATTGAATGCAAAGATGGTGAAATGGCTGAAATGGCAGGCCAAGACCTGAAAAGTCTACTTGTAAAAATGATCTATGACTTCAAAGAAGATAGAAGCAAGCAGACAAATGAAACAAGGAAATCTATTCAAGACCTGGATAAGAATGTCAGCAATGCAGAAGCAAAAAGTCAGAATTTAGATTAAAAATTCATCAAGGAAATTAAGGTTTTGAAAAAAAACAAAAACATAAATGTTGGAGATGAAAACTCAAAACATCAAAAACACAGTGGAAAGCATCACCAATCAACTAGCTCAAACAGAAGAAAGAATATCAGGGATGGAAAACAAAGTTGAGGAAATACTAGGTTCACACAGCAAAAATAAATTAAAAAAATAAATAAAGGAACACAACCACAATTTCCAAGAACTCCAGGATATGAACAAGAAACCAAACCTACAATCCAGGGGCAGAAGAAAGAGCTCAGATAAAAACTAAAGGAATAGAAAAGCTATTCAATAAGCTTGTAACAGGAAATTTCCCAAATTTAAGCAAGGAAATGGACATCCAACCACAAGACATATTTAGAACCTCAAAAAGACATGACCAGAAAAGAAAATCTCCATTACAGTTAAAAAGTCAATAAGGACTTCCAGTTAAGACAGCTCAGTGAATGCAGCCTTCGTGTGACTGGCAGAAATGAAAGAAGAGAGGATTGCAGGAGGGCTGTGGAATCCCCAGGGTCACTCACAGCAAGCAGGAAGCAGAGGAACCACCTAGTGTGAAGAGGTGGGTGGAACTGGTCATGGCCTTGTGTTGTCAAATTGGAGGAAGAAATCCCCCACCCAAGATACCTGACAACAGTGCAAGGGCAGTGGCTAACATCCTATGGGGCTTCTGAGCTAAAGGAACACAGAAATGTCTTAGCAGAGCATAGAAAGGTTTTGGCAGGCGACATATTCACTGATGCATGTGTACAAAGAGGAGTTGGGAGGCTGTGCCTGAGCTCTATGAGCTCAACAAGAATGGAGTAAATACCAGTACTTGGAGAGGAATGAAGACAGTAGTGGCTTCTGAATGCCTGGAGTGAATTGTAAACTGTTGAGCTGGGAAGCTGTGCTGGCACTGCCTGAGAGCATCTGGGGCTATATCCAGTTCCAAGACAGGGAAAGCAGTGGCACTCTGTACCTGGAGAGGACTACTCTCAGGGTGGATGCAGCATCTGTGACCTCCACCAGAGCAGCAGGGACAGTGCAACACCTGGGCAAAAGAGGTGCCAGCTGCTGGGAACATGGTGAGGCATAGTCCCTGTGCAACCAGGGAAGGAACAGTCAGGGAAACTGATGAGATGCGCTCATTCTTAGTTAACTGTAACTGAACTCTCCCAGCATCACAGCCACAAGGGCAGCCTCAGGGAAGCAAGCAAAGATGTGTACAAACTGGGTGAGTTGGAGGTCCCATCTGTAGATTGTAAGACTGATCTCATTAAGTAAAAGGAGAAGAGCAGCTGTCCAGAGAATGTATTCCATGCTTAATTCAGCACCTTGTGAACATGCCTTACATTTGTTCAATAACTATCAATAAAGAGCACTCTTAAAAAAAAAAAAAAAAGGCTGATCTCAGCAGAGACAGTGATAAAGGCAGCTGGTTGGTAGATGAGACCTCGTGGGAAGGCCTTGGTTGAAAGACTTCTTGCCTTCTATAAGAAACTGTTGTGGACAGTGCTGTGGCTTGGTTTAGTTTTGTTCTGTTATTTTCTCTTTCTTTTTTCTTTCTTTCCCTCTCTTTAAATTTGATCCATCTCTACACTTTCCACTTATCAAATTAGTAACCATTTTCCCCTTTTAGGTTATCCTTAGTTATTTTATTGCAATACTTTTAATAGTTTCCAAACCTATTTGTTAAAGGGGGGGGAGGAGAAAGAAAAGAGAACATGTTCACATATATTGATTTTACCCCATAATTTGTGTATACCGTTAAACACATTTTATAGAGTATATAAGCAGATACATATTTTTGACTGCTCATTTATTTCCCCCTCTCTAACACTCTTTCCTGCCTCCTCTTGCACACACCTATCTAATCTAGTTATTTTTCTTCCTGCCCCTAACCACCATGCCCCCTGAGTTCCATCCCTCTGCTATTTGTATCTTGATTACAATCAATATCTAACCCAAAATACTTCCAGACACTATCCCTAATAATTCCTTTTTTTAGGTAATGTTTTAAGTAGTACCTGATCTCAAATCAGATTAACTATAATTATAAATGTGATTCTGGTCCAAGTTATTACTATAGCATCAGATCGTTTTGTTTGCTCTGAGTGATACTGGGGATTAAGATTTCAAAAGGAGGCTGTTCACCAAGAAGATCCACAAATAAATCAGGTAGTGATAACCATAAAGAAATGCCCAAAACCTAACTTAGAAACATAAGGAGTATGAAAAAGATAACAAGAATCACCCAAATGAATATAACCTTACAATAACTAAAAACAAAGCTCTGAAATGTTTGAAATGCCAATGAATTTAAAACTCCACTTATAAAAATGATAAATTGTATCAAGGAAAACACAACTAAGTAAATGAATGAAATTGAGACACTTGACAAAAGAATATTTAAAAAAACTTAAGGGAAGAAATATATACCCAAACAACAGAGGCATCCAGAGCTACAAATAGATCAGGCCAGAAGAGATCCTCTCCACCACACATTATGGTTGGAATGCTAAAACTACAAATCAAACAATTTTAAAGGCATCAAGAGAAAAATGTCAGTTCACCTACAAAGGAAAACCCATCAGAATAACAGCAAAGCTCTCAATAGTAACCCTAAAAAGAAAAAAAAAAAAAATGAAAGCATGGAACAATATATTTCAAATCCTGAAAGCAAATATCTGCCAACCAAAAATCCTATATCCAGCAAAATAATTCTTTAAAATAAATGGAGAAACAAAAATCTTCCAAGATAAACAAAAACTTAAGCAATTCAATATCACCAAATTAGCATTGCACAGGATGCTCAAAATGATCTTATATACAGAAGAAGAAAGACAGAACCAAATGCAAGACCATAGGAATAACTAAAATCCCTGAGAGGAATGCTTGAACACATAAAAGCTAAGAAAGAGGCAAGGCTATCCAACTTAATGGACCAGTAAAACCCTAATATGAACAAGGGACAAAGTAAAGAACAAGCAACACTCAATCCTACTAGAAAGATAACCAAGAAAATTATGCAAAACACCAAACTCCTCTCAATAACTACATATAAATGGTTGTAACTCTCCATTTAAATGATTCTGATTGGTCATTTGGATTAGGAAAGACGATCCTTCTTTTTGTGGCACCCAAGAGGCTCACTGCATTTGAAAGGAACCATACAGACTGAAAATAAAAGGCTGTAAAATGTATACCTAGCCTAGGGAAGAAAAAAAAGCAGGGATAGCTATACTGATATCTGATAACCTTGACTTCAATTCTAAATTAATCAGAAGGGAAAAAGAAGGCCACTACATATTAATAAGTGGAACAATTGACCAAAATGTCATAATAATAACAAATATTTATGTACCCCAGCACATAAAACAAATGTTTTATGAAAAACAAATATTTGTCATAAAACAAACATTACATCTCATAAAGAAACACATAGGTAAAAGCCAGGCATGGTGGCACATGCCTATAATCCCAGTGTCTCAGCAGGTGGAGGCAGGAGGATCGCAGATTTGAGGCCAGAAGCAGCCTGCATAACTTAGCAAGACCCTGTCTCAAAATAAAAAATAAAAAATAAAAATAGGCTAGGGGTTTAGCCCAGTAGTAGAGCACTTGTAAAGAATGTGCAAGACTCTGGGTTTAACCTCCAAGTACCACCAAAAAAATTTTAAAAACCCACATGGGTCCAGATACAGTAATAACAGAGGACCTCAATACCCTACTCTCTTCAACAGACAGATCATCAAAGCAAAAAATCAACAAAGAAATCATGGACTTAATCAATACCACAGTCTAATTGAATGAAACAGACATCTACAGAATGTTCCATCCAACAGATGTGAAAGACACACTCTTCTCAGCACCACATGAAACTTTTTCTAAAACAGACCACATTTTACTTCATAAAATTAGCCTCAATAATTATAAAACAACTGAAATCATTCCTTCTATCTTATCATACCACAATGGAATAAAACTAGAAATCAATAGCCAAAGAAACTTCAAGAATGTTACAAATACATGGAAATTAAATAATACATTTTGAACAACCAGTAGGTCATCAAAGAAATCAGAAAATAAATTTAAAAGTTCCTAGAATCAAATGAGGGGCTGGGATTTAGCTCAGTTGGTAGAGCGCTGCGCTGCAGTCTCTGAGGTCCCGAGTTCAATTCCTAGCACCACAAAAATGGGAGAAGGGCCTGGCAATCCACTCCCAAGGTAATCCCGAAACAGTCTGCCATTGAAAACCCTATGAGGGTCGCTATGAGTTGGATACCGACTCGAGGGCACCTAACAACAACAACAAGAATCAAATGAAAATGTTAAAAACCTCCTACCAAAACCTTTGTTGTTGTTGTTGTTAGGTGCCCTCGAGTCGGTATCTGACTCATAGTGACCCTCTGTACAACAGGGAAACACTATTATCAGTGCTTCTCTGCTGTTCATAGGGTTTTCAATGGCAGATTGATTTTTGGGGGGAGGGGGTTGCCAGGTCCTTCTCCCAAGCCTACAGCACCTGGTGTTCCCAGGCAGTCTCCCATCCAAGTACTAACCAGGCCTGACGCTGCTTAGCTTCCGAGATCTGACGGGATCGGGATTCCACAGGGCTATGGCTGCAGGCACCAAAACCTTTGGAATACAGTAAAGTTAGGACTATGAGGGAAATTCAAGCTGTAAGTGCCTACATCAAAAAGTTAGAGAAAGCCCAAATATATAACTTAATGATACATCTTAAGGCTTTAGAAAGACTATAAAAGCCAATTCCAAAATGAGCAGACAAAAAGAAATAATTAAAATCAACGCAGAAACCAGTGAAATAGAAACTAAAAAGAAATTACAAAGAATCAATGAAACTGAGTTGTTTCTTTGAAAAGATAAACAATATCAACAAACTCTTAGCCAAAGTAAATAAAATAGAGAGAAGACCCAAATTAATAAAATTAGAGATGAAAAGGGGATCATAACAATAGATACTGATGAACTAAAGAGGATTTTCAGAGATTGCTTTGAGAACTTGAACTCCCCCCAAAAAAAATATATAGAAGAAATGGATAAATTCCTTAACACTTATAATCTACCAAAATTAAATCCAGAGGATATAAGTAATTTAAACAGATCTTTAACAAGTAATGAAACTGAGACAGTAATAAAGAAGCTTGCCACAAAGAAAAGTCTAGGTCCTGATGGGCTTACAGTCGAATTCTATCAAGTCTTTAAGAAAGAATTAATGCCTATTCTCCTCAGACTATTCCATAAAATGGAAATGAAAGATATACTTCTAAACTCATTCTACAAAGCCAGTATCACTCTGATACCAAAACCAGATAAAGACACAACCAAAAAAGATAAGTATAGCCTAATTTCCCTGATAAACATTGATCCAAAAATCCTCAATAAAATACTTGCAAACTTAAAACACCATCACATAAAAAAGATCATACACAACAACCAAGTGGACTTCATTCCACAGATACGAGGCTGGTTCAATATATGGAAATTAATAAATGTAATACAACATCTCAATAGGCTCAGTGACAGAAATCACATGATCATCTCAATAGATGCAGAAAAAGCCTTTGACAAAGTTCACCCCTTTATGAAAGAAGCTCTGAAGGAACTGGGAACAGAAGGAATATATCTTAACATCATAAAGGCTAAATATGACAAACCTATAGCCAATATGCTAAGAAAGAAATCAGGATAACAATATCATTTACAATAGCTTTTTTAAAATATCTAAGAATAAAGCTAACCAAGGAAGTGAAATACTTGCAAATGAAAACTTTAAACAATAAAGAAAAAACTGAAGAAGTTACTAGAAGATGGAAAGACCTCCCATGTTCATGGATCAGAAGAATTAATATTATGAAAATGGTCATATTACCAAAAATGATCTACAAATTTAATCCAATCCCCATAAAAATTCTAAGAACATTCTTCACAGAAATAGAAAATGCAATTTTAAATTCATACGGGAGCACAAAAGACCTCAAATATCCAAAGCAATGCTGAGCAGAAAGAGCAATGTTGGTGGTATCATAATAGCTGATTTCAAATTATATTATAGACCCATAATACTGCCACATAATCATACATGTAGACCAATAGAGTAGAGGATGCAGAAATAAACTCATGTAGCTACAGCCATCTGATTCTTACCAAAAGTGTCAAAAACACATGTTGGAGATGAGACAGACTCTTCAACAAATGGTGCTAGAACTGGATATCCACATGTAAAAAAATGAAAATAGATATCTATCTCTCACCCTGTACAAAAATCAATTCAAAATATATCAAAGTTCTTAACGTAAGACCTGAAACTGTGAAACTCCTAAAGGAAAGCATAGTAAAGGCACTTCAAGATATAGGAATGTTGTTGTTAGGTGCTGTCGAGTCATATTGGACTCATAGCGATTCTTATAGGGTTTTCACCGGCTGATTGTTTCAGGATTGTCTCAGGAGTGTATAGTCACATCCTTCTCCCATTTTTGTGGTGCTGAGAATCAAACTTGGGACCTCAAAGGCTGCAGAGTGGCCTCTACCAACTGAGCTAAATCCCAGCCCAAGATATAGGAATAGAAAGGGACTTTTTGAACAGGATTCCAATAGCTCAGGAAACAACAGCAAGAGTTGACAAATAGGATTGTATGAAATTAAAACATTTCTGCACAGCAAAGAAAACAATTACCAGAATGAAGAGACAGCCTACTGAATGGGAGAAAATCTGTGTCAACTATACATTTGACAGGGTATTAATATCTAAAACATACAAAACTCAAAAATTAAATACCGAGGAAACAACTCATCCAACCAAAAAAAAAATGGGCAAATGAACTGAACAGTTCTCAAGAGATGAAAATGGTCAGTAAATCAGTAAAAAAAATATTCCCCATCCTTAGCTATCATAGAAATTCAAATCAAAACTACATTGAGATACCATCTCACCGCAGAATCCACAACTGAACTAGGATACAAACCGAAGACTGTCTGACAGTAATGCTCATATACTTTTCTCTCCAAACCCTGCCAAGTTTAGCTGTCTTATAACTCAGGTCTGTGTTTACATGTATCTGAATCCATGATAAACAAATATTTTGGAACTTACAATAGCAACACTTCCCTAAAGACCTAGTACTTAATTCCTCTACAATCATCATTTGACAAAGGTATTCAAAGTATTTAAAATCCAGTAGGCACCAGTACTAATCACTCAAAACAAACACCAGCCTAAAGATAGGTATAGGGATACCTGTGCTTACCAGCAGAGTATCAGCCCTGCCTATACCTACAAGCATAGTGTTTTCAGAAAAACTGAAATGATAAACCTGCCCAACCACCTCAGTTTTTCAGATAAAGCTAAAGACTAAGAGTTTAATGTCCTGTTCATATCATACCTTCAGTTACCGGCTGGGCCAAAATAGAATCTCCTATATCATAATGATCGATTGATGGGTCTGTGAATGGGTGATATATTCTGCTTTCTTCCTTTTAGAATCTAAAGAAACCCAAGGTGGCTTCTGGTACACAATCTCCACCATGAGTATTTCAGTATGGTATCAAATAAGCAAATTAAAGGTTCAGAGTAAATCCATGATACACGTTAAGTGGTTCTAGTCCCATTTCTCCTGCCTTTGTACTTCATCAACCACTGTTTGCATTTTGAAAGTGGAGACCAGTGACTCTCGAACTGCCTGCAAATCATCTGTGAATCAACTTTGTTAAGTTGCAGTCTGATTCAGTAAGGCTGAGGTGAGGGCCAAGATTCTGCATCTTTTTTAACAAGCACCTAAGTGATGACAATGTTGCTGAACAGCAGACCACTGTTTGAGTAAGAAGAACTTAGACAAAGTATAGGAGGAAAGTTGTTTCGTACAAGGACTTTCCTAAATTAGAAAAAAAAAAAAAAAGCATTAGATGGTGCAAAGGATTACCGTTACTAAGACAATCTCAAAAATCTATTTCTGAAGTCTAACCAGAAGCTCCTACAGCGTTCCTACAGTGGCGTTCAATCCCATCAGATCTCAGAAGCTAAGCAGGGTTGAGCCTGGTTAGTAATTGGATGGGAGACCATCTGGGAACACCAGGTGCTGTAGACTTAGGAGAAGGACATGGCAGCCCACTCCCAACAAACAATCAGCCATTGAAAATCCTACGAAAAGCAGAGAAGCACTAATAATACTTTCTCCCTTGTTGTACATAGACACTATGAGTCAGACACTGAATTGACAGACCCCAACAACAACAAGAACAACCAGCAAGCCAGTATCTTTGATTTGTCAGGAAATGGAATTATCACTTCTCCTTGTTGTTAAGTGTTGTCAAGTTGCGTCTGACTCACAGCAACCCTGTGTACAACAGAACAAAACACTCTCTGACACTGTACCATGTCTGACAGTATATCAGTGCTTCTCTGCTATTCATAGGGTTTTCAATGACTGATTGTTTCAGGAGTAAATTGCCATATCCTTCTCCCATTTTTCCAGTGCTGGGGATCAAACCCAGAGCCACAGCATTGAGCAGCACTCTACAACTGAGCTAAACCCCAGCCCCTACTCCTCCTTAGAGGGAAAAAAAAATATTACTTAATATATAAAAATGCCTACCTTATATTTTGAATTTTAATAAAAGTAACAATGCTTCTTAGAGGAATACCTATTCAAAACATATGCTGCATTTTTCTCATGGTTAGGAATTCACACAATTCTATTTCTCTTGCTTGGCTCATTACTTTCTACACTACTTTTTAAAAACAACTCTACCACCAAGTGGACAATACAAAATGTAATTCATATGATATAATGTTTAGCTCTTTCCAATTCCATTCTCCAACTTCACAGATTCTCAAAGTGCTATTAATTTCTGCCTAGTTAATTGCATCCCAGCAAGACTCACTACTTGAAGATAAAACATGTCAAAAGATAAACCATATTAAAGAATCATTTTCCAGTACCGTTTAAACTATGCCATGTGAACAAAACCCACACTGTTAATCTTTGAATATGTAATAACAAATAAATATTTTCTTCATGCACACCAATGGCTGGATACAAGAATAAGGCAGTTTTCTTGTATATGAACTCATGCCACGTATTAATTCACAACCAGACCTTGAATAATGAAATAAACTCAGTTTTCACTGTTTTTATCCTGGATTTTTGTCGACGGCACCCAACAACAACATGCCTACTTCAAAAACAGAGAAACAGAAACAGGCAACACTGAAGAGAAGTCCAATATAGGAAAGCACGAATGCCCTTGCACTATGCAGAGTATGTTTAATTTTAAAGATAAAGAACTGAAGCCTAAGAAAGTTAAAGGAAACCCTGAAACTCACATCTGAATAGTAGTAGCAAGATTTTGAACTGGGACTTTAGCTCAATGGCAGAGGGCTTGCCTAGCATACAAAAGGCCCTGGGGTCAATCCCCAGCACCACCACCAAAAAATAAAAATGGTATCCAGTCCATTTTCCCCAACATGAAAATAATTATTTAACCTTCTGTCAGATAATCTTTTAAATTCTTGTTGGTCTTTTCAAAGAGCTAATTTTTAATTTTGTTGATTTTCTCATTTTTGTATTCTGTTTCATTATTGTCATTCTAATTTTTCCAGCTTTTTAATGTTAGATAATTTTTTGCAAATCATAAATCCAATTATTATTTCTAAACAATGATAAGTACCTGAGACACCCTACTCTAAAACAATATACAGAGATCATGGTTACAGAACATCATTTACATGTACTTGGAAGGTTCTTTGCATTGAGACAGTAGCTATGAAGATTAGCAAATGGTTAATCCTAACCAACCAAAATTAACCCATGTTATGTATTATCCTTTTTTTCTTTTCTTTCTTTTTTTGTTAGCATATATTAATTATACAGGGTAAAGGATTTCATTGTGGCCTTTCTGTATATGCATATAATGTACTTTGAGGATATTCACCCCCTCTATTACTCTATTTTTCTTTCTGCTTGTGTTGGAACTTCTTTTTCAAGTTTGTTAAGAAGGGAAATTAGATTATATATTTCAGATCTTTTATTTTTTTTTTAAATAAGGGTTTTTTTTTTTCCAGTACCAGGCTGTTGAACCCAGGGCCTCTTGTATGTTAGACAAGTGTTCTACCCCTGAGCTGTACCTCCAGACTATTTTTAGGTTTTGTTTTTTGGTTTTTTTTTTAATCTTGAAATAGGGTCTTGCTAAATTGCACAGGCTGCCTCTGGCCTTGAACTTGTGATCCTCTTGCCACAGCCTCCCAAGTCCCTCAGATTACATGCATGACACACAGTGCCCAAATAAGCAGCTTTATTAAGATATATTTGTATATTATAAAATTCACCCATTTAAGGTATACAACTTGAGTTGCAGTATAAGATGGCAGATTAGAAGTTTCCTACATGGGATTCTATGAGTGAAGAGTCAGAGTAACAAAGGAGATATGATATTCCAAAGGCAGAAAGAGAGAAAGAGCACTGAGAATAAAGAAAAAGGTGGCAAGATGGGTTAAAGGCACGGAGAAACAGAAAGTTCACACAGAGAAAAGTAGGTATAGTCCATAGCTCCAACCCCTACTCCCCAGAGGGAGGAAAATTCAAAGCTATAACTGCAAATATGCCAGGAAGCCCTGATGACAACAGACTAGCAGTCCTAGCCACAAGAGAAATCCATAGTTCTCTCAAACCTTAAATCCACTGTAGGGGTTTGGTATGACTGTGACTACTCCTATGTGACAAGCCAGTACTGGAGAGGAAATCTATTGCCTCTCTCCCCATATCTCACAGTGCTATAGCCAAGTACCATCTTGAGGTCAGACTTATTGCTTCAGACTGAGCTAGTCTGGGGACCTAAAAACAAGGAATAATCACAAGTCAGAGAGCCTGGGAACATCCTGCAAAGGGTATCTTGGTAGGAGATGGCCATGAGGCCATGAGAGGCAGTCATAGGGACGGGAAGTATTGATGCAGAAGGTCTCTTACTGGGAAGTTTGGGCAGCAGGGAGCTCAGGCAGAAGGACCCAGTGGTTGGTGACCAGGCCCTCTGTGGCATTGAGTGAGCCACACTACCTGTGGTCTTAACTCTACAATTAAAAGACAGAGACTGGCTGAATGGATTAAAAACCAAGATTCACCTGTTTGCTGACTATATGAAACACATCCCACTGGCAAAGACACACATAGAATGTATGCACGTGTCATGATGGAAAATGATATTCCTAGCAAACAAAATCAGAGTACAAGCAGGAGTAGCTATACTTATACCTAACAAAGCAGACTTCAACCCAAAATTAGTTAGAAGGAAGGTCACTACAAAGAGCTAGGGATATAGCCTTGTGGTAGAGTGCTTACTTAGTATGTAGCCTAGTATATACAACGCCAAGGGTTTGATCCCCAGAACTATAAAAAAGAAGAAAAAGAAGTTCACTACATATTAATAAAGGGAATAATCCACCAATAAGATATAATGATTGTAAAAATATATATGGTCTGCAGCCATACCACTGTGACATCCAATCCCATCAGATCTCAGAAGCTAAGCAGGGTCAGGCCTGGTTAGTACTTGGATAGGAGACCACCTGGGAACACCAGATACTGTAGGCTTGGGAGAAGGACCCAGCAACCCACTCCCCCAAAAGACAATCAGCCATTGAAAACCCTGTGAATAGCAGAGAAGAACTAACAATAGTGTTTCGCCTGTTGTGCATAGAGTTGCTATGAGTCAGACACAGACTTGATGGCACCTAACAACAACAACAACAACAAACATTGATGCACCAAATTTAATAAAGCAAACACTATTGGACATAAAGGGACAGATAAGTCCAGAGTAATGGGTGACTCAATTCCCACTCTTATCAATACATAGGTCATCAAGACAAAAAAAATCAACAAACTTCGGAGATAAACTGAACCACTGACCAAATGCACTTAATACATATCTGCAGAATATTCCATAAAACAGCTGAGGAATAAATATTCTTCTTACCAACTCCAAAACTGGGCTTTCTTTAAAATAGATCACATTTTACCATGAAACAAGTCTTAAAAAGCACAAAAGCTGAATGTTAGGGGTGTTGGATAAGGAACCAAAAGTAACCCATGAGGCCTAAGTGTAGGCTAATTAGCTTTCAATTTTTTCCCCACTGGATGCAAGGGAGGCAATTTATGGCTGCTTGGGGCAGGCTTTAATAAATGGTAGAAGGGGATGGGAGATCAATCTCTGGAACAGCTGTTTCTCAGGCTATCTGTTAGGTTCTCAAAGCCTCTGGTCCTCCTGATCGCCTTTGCCTCTCTACTCATCTTATCCTGTGTTATGCTGTGCTGTAAACTCTCAGAAACCTCCTGACTACAGGTACCTTGTTGTTTCATGAGCTGCAGTGTCTTCTCTCATTGTTGGCAGATCAGTCTGTAAACAATTTTCTTAGGGAGAAGTGGAATTTTTATACTGAAATGATTTCTTGTATCTTATCAGATCATAATAGAATAAAACTAGACCTCAATAGCAAGAGACATTACAGAAAATTTACACATGGAGATTGGACAATATGCTTTTGAATCATCACTGGGTCACTGAAGAACTAAGAGAGGGAAATAAAACTTCATAGAATCAAATCTAAGAGGGAAGTTTACAGCCATGAATTCCTACATAAAAAAATCAAAGAAAACTCAAGTAAATAACCTAATGATGTACCTTAGGGTCTTAAAATTAGAACCATCCAAATCTAAAATTAGTAGAAAGAAAGAAATAATAAAGATCAAGGCAGACATTAATGAAATGGGAGCAAAACAAAAGCAATATAACAAAGAGTTGGTTCTTTGAAAGGATAAATAAAATTGGCAAAACTGTAGCCAAATCAACCATAAGAAAGACAGGGAAGGTCAAAATTAATAACATTAGAGACAGCCAGCATGGGAGCTAATGCCTCTAATCCCAACCACTCAGGAGGTGGAGGCAGGAGGATCACAAACTCAAGGCCAGAGGTAGCCTACACAACTTAGCAAGTCCCTGTTTCAAAATAAAAAGCAAAAATTGGTTTGGGTGTGGCTCAATGGTGAAGTGCCTATAAAAGCAAGTGTGAGAGTCTGTGTTCAACTCCCTAGGACCACAAAAAATAATAATAATAACATTAGAGACAAAAATGGGCAATTACAACATATAATGATAAAATATATAGTATCAGGGAATACTTTGAAAATTACATCCCAATAAATTAGAATATCTAGAGGTACATAAAAGCTCCATTGGTAGAGTGCCGCTCTGCGGGCTCTGAGGTCCCAAGTTCAATTCCCAGCACCTCAAAAATGAGAGAAGGATATGGCAATCCACTCCTGAGGCAATCCCGAAACAAGCAGCCATTGAAAACCCTATGAGGGTTGCTATGAGTCGGACATGACTGGACGGCACCTAACAATAACAACAACAGGAAGTACATAAATTTATAGAAACATATGACTTACCAAAATTGAACCAAGAAGACATAAACAATCTAAACAGAATAATAACAAGCAATGACACTGAAGCAGAACTAGAGTCTCCCAACAAAGAAAAACTCAGAATCAGATGGCTTCACTGCTGAACTATACCAGGTTTTTCAAAGAAAAACTAACACCAATGCTCCTCAAACTACTCCATAAAATAGAAAGGGACAAAATGCTTCCAAACTCCTGTGAAGCTATTATTACCCCAATACCAAAACCAGATAAGGATACAAAAAAAGAAAAAAATATAGACCAACTTTCCTGATGAAAATAGATATAAAAATCTTCAATAAAATACATGCAAACTGAATTCAACAATATGTTAAAAAGATCATACACCATGACCAAGCTGGTTTCATTCCAGGGATGCAAGGATGATTCAACATATGCAAATCAATAAACATAATACTACACAGTAAATAGAATCAAGAACAAAAATCATTGCTCTTCTCAGTAGATGCTGAAAATGCCTCTGACAAAGTTCAACATCCTTTCATGATAAAAGCCCTAAAGAAAACAGGAATAGAAGGATTATAGAGTCAATGTTATGATCAATGGGAAGAAACTGACAGGATTTTCTCTGAAATCAGGAACATGTCCACTCTGCCTACACTTATTCAACATAGTGCTTGAATTTTTATCCAGAGAAATAATGCAAGAGAAATAAATAAAGTGTTGCAAATAAGACAGGAAGAGGTTAAATTACCCCATTTGCAGATGATATGATCCTTTATTAACAGACTCAAAAGAATTGACCAGAAAACTCTTAGACCTGATAAACACTTTGGCAAATTAGCAAGATAAAAAAAATCAATATACAAAAAAGTAGCTTTCATATATACCAATACTGTGCCATGCACAGAATCTTTCTTTATGTTTGAGCCTAATGTAGACACTATGTTTCTTCTCATTTTGAGTCATGCCATATCAGCAAAAGGAGGTCCTAGAGACGTTACTCCATTCCTGTCATTAAGGTTGATTCTACTCTGAGGAAGAAACTCTTTCCCAGTCATTTCAGGAATCCCTTCCAACTTGGGGGGCTCATTTTCTGTCACTGTATATGGCAGTGCTTCTCTGCTATTCATAGGGTTTCCAATGGCTAATCATTTTGGGAGGGAGCTTCCAGGTCTTTCTCGTTAGTCTGTCTTAGCCTGGAAGCTCAGCTGAAACCTGTCCACCATGGTTGGTCCTGCTGGTATCTGAAATATTGGTGGCATAGCTTTCAGCGTCACAGCAACACATAAACCCCCACACCACAACAAGCTGACATGTGGGGGAAGAAGACACTAGAGGATGGAAAGACCTCCCATGCTCATGGATCCATGGGATTAATATTGTGAAAATGGACATATTACTGAAAGCCATCCACATATTCAATGCAATCCCCATGAAATTCCTAATGACATACTTCACAAAACTAGAAATAACAATCCTAAAATTCATACAGAAGCAAAAAAGACGCTGAATAGCCAAAGCAATTCCAAGCAAAAAGCATAATGCTAGCAGAGGTACTACAAAACCTGATTTCAAATTATACTAGAGAGCCATAGTAACAAAAATAGTATGGTACTGGCACAGAAGCACACATATAGACACATGGAATAGAATAGAGAACCCAGAAGTAAAACTAACAAGTACAGCCACCTGATTCATGAGAAAAATGGCAAAAAACATTTACTGGAGAAAAGACAGACTCTTTAACAAATGGTGCTGGGAAAACTGGATATATACATGCAGGAGAATTAAACTAGATCCCTATCTTTCACTCTGTATGAAAAATCAACTCAAAAGGGATCAAATACCTTAATAAAACACATGAAACTTTGAAACTACTAAAGGAAAACATAGAGAAAAGATTTCAAGCTATAAGGGTGGGCAATAACTTCCCGAAAAGGGCTCCAATAGCTTAGAAAGTAACAAGAATTGACAAATGGGATTGCCTTAAATTATAAAGGTTCTGCACAACAATGGAAACAATTGATAGCACAAATAGACAGCCTACTGAATGGGAGAAAATCTTTGCCAGCTGTTCATGTGGCATATCTAGCATACATAAACAACTCAAAAAAAATCCCAAATAATCCAATCAATAAATGGGCAAATAAACTGAATAGACTCGTCTCAAAAGAGCACAAATGGCCAACAAATACATGAAAACATGTTGAACATCTTAGCCATCAGAGAAATGCAAATCAAAACTACACTGAGATTCTATCTCACTCCAATTAAAATGGGTATCATCAAGAAAAGAAATCAAAATAAAATTTTGATCAGGATGCAGTGAGGAAAAGGAACTCTTACTTACTACTTATGGAAATATAAATCAGGCCAGCCAACACAGAAATCAGTATGGAGCTTCCTCAAAAAAGCTAAAAACAGAAATACCATATGACCTGGCTATACCACTCCAAGGTATACAACTGAAGGAATCTAAGTCAGCATACAATAGACCTATCTGCATATCCATGTTTCTCATGGCACTATTTACAATAGTCAGGTTACTGAATCAGCCTAGGTGCCCATCAACGGATGGATAAAGAAAATGTGATATATTCAAACAATGAAATATTATTCAGCCAGAAAGAATAAAAGCTTGTCATCTGCAGGAAAATCAGTGGAACTAGAGGTCATCAGGTTAAATAAAGTAAGCGAGATTCAGAAAGACAAATATCACACATTTCTCTCATAGATAGAATCTAGAAGGCTTTCTTTATAAGACATGAATAAAGATGAGGGATTATTTCAGAAGAAGAAGGGGACCACCAGCAGGGGGAAGGGGGACAAGAGAAAATAATGAGAGGGTGACTATGATCAAAGTACATTATATACATGCATGAAAATGTTATAATGAAATCTATCACTTTATGAAATTAACATACATAACAAATTTTTAAGTACACAATTCAATGGTTTTATTATATTGTCACAGCCAATTTTACATATTTTATCACCTCAAAAAGAAACACTATTTTTCACTTATATTTCTCCTATTGTCTCTACAGCCCTTGTTGTTGTTGTTGTTGTTGTTGTTAGGTGCCGTCGAGTCGCTATCTGACTCATACCGACCCTTATAGGGTTTTCAATGGCTGAGTGCTTTGGGATTGCCTTGGGAGTGGATTGCCAGGCCCTTCTTCCATTTTTGCGGTACTGGCAATTGAACTCGGGGCCTCAGAGACTGCAGCGCAGCTCTCTACCCACTGAGCTAAATCCCAGCCCCAACCCTAAGAAACCACTATTTTACTTTGTCTCCATATATTCCCCTATTCTAGAACTTTTCATGAATAAAATTGTATAATATGTAAGTTTTTGTAACTGGCTCCCATTATATGTGTATACTATATTTTGTTTACCCATTTTTAAGCTGATAAATATTTGAGTTGTTTCCAATTTTTGGTACTATGAATAATGCTACTATAAAAATTCACAAAAACTGAGGATGTAGTTCAGTGGTAGAGCACTTGCAAGACCTCAGGTTCATCCCCCAGCACAAGTTTTTGTTTGATGCATATTTTCATTTCTCTTGGGTATATATGGAGAAGCAGAATTGCTCAGTCATTATAGTAACTCTATGTTCAATCATTTAAGGAACTGGACAGACTGTTTTCCAAAGCAGCCATGCCATTTTCCATTCCTATCAACCATGTACAGGGTTCTGATTTCTCTGCATCCTCACCGACACTTATTATCTGACTTTGATTCAAGCCATCCTAATGGACATGAAGTGGTATCTCGTTGTGGTTTTGATTTGCATTTCTCTGATGACTAATAATAGCTACCATCTTTTCATTTGTTTATTGGACATTTGGTTATCTTCCTTGGAGCAATACCTATTCAGATCCTTTGCCCATTTTTAATTGGGTTATTTGTCTTTTATTACTGAGTTGTGAGTATTCTCTACATATTTGAGATCTAAGTCTTTTATCAGATATATGATTTGCAAATATTTTATCCCATACTGTGGGCTGTCTTTTCAGTTTGGGGGTTTTTGTTTGTTTGGTTGGTTGGTTTGGGTATAGTTTGGTATGTGTGGCGGGGGTGTACTGGGGTGTGTGTGTGTGTGTGTGTGTGTGTGTGTGTGTGTGTACTGCAAATCAAACCCAGGCCCTTGACCATTGATAAGCATATACTCCACCAATGAAGTATATCCTCAGCCACTCTTTTCAGGTTCTTATTGGTATCCTTTCAAGCACAAAAGTTTATTTTAATGAAGTCTAATTCATCTTTTGTTGCTTGTGATTTGGGCATCATATCCAAGAATTTTTTGAAAATACAAGGTTATGAGGATTTATCCCCAGTGTTTTCTTCCAAAAATCTTATAGTTTAGTCATTATATTTACATTAATTTTATATTGTGTTAGGTAAAGGTCCAACTTCATAGTTTTGCATCTATCTATTCACTTTTCTCATCACTATTTATTGGAAGAACTTCTCTTTCCCTACTGGATGGTCCTGGCAGCCTTGTCAAAAATCATTTCACTATAAATACAGGGTTTATGTCTGCCCTCTCAATTCTTTATAAGGAGGTATCTATCCTCAATCCAGTACTACACTGTCTTTTGTAGTGGTTGTTGGGTTTTTTTGTTTGTTTGTTCATTTGTTTTTCTGGGGTTTGGGGGGCTGCTATTTTTATTTGTTTGGTGGTTTTGGTTTGGTTTGGTTTTTGAGACAGGGTCTCACCAAGTTTCATAGGCTGCGTCTGGCCTCAATCTCTGGATCCTCCTGCCTCAGCTTCCCAAGTCACTGAGATTACAGACATGAGCCACAGTATCTGGCCTTGTAGTGGCATTTGAAATCAAGAAGTAAAGCCAGAGATAGTGGCACATGACTATAATTCCAGCATTCAGGAGGCTAAGGCAGAAAAATCTCAAGTTCCAGGCCATCCTGGGCTACATGGTGAGACTATGTCTAAAACAAACAAAACGAGAATGATCCCACATTTTAATATTTTTTAGGATTGTTTTGCCTATTCTATGAGATTCCACATGAATTTTGGAATCAGAAATTTCTATAAAGAAGTTAACTGAGATTTTAATAGGGATTGGACTGAATCTGTAGATCAATTTGAGGAGTATTGCCATTTAAGAATGTTAAATCTTCCAATCCATAAATGTAGGATTTGTTTCCTATTTATTTAGCTTTTTTTTTCATTTCTTTCAAAAATACTTTATAGTTTTATTCTTAATATAATTATTCTTTTGGGGAAGAATGGAATTGTTTTCCCAATTTCATTTTTGGATTGTTCACTACAAGTATGTAAAAATACCATATATTCTCAAATCTAATCTGTACCCAAATCTAATCTATACTTGGGTTTTGGCAGTTCCTTAAGTGGAAAAAGTGAGTTTGCAATTCTAATCTGTTCCTTTCCTTCAATCACTCTTTGTCCATAGGATGGACAAATAAATATGATAGTGAAGTGATGGAGCACACTGATAACATTTCAGTTATGAGCAATGATAATGAGTGTGATGAATAATAGGTAAATTATAATAATGATAATAAATAAATTCATTATATTTTTAACATGTATAATAATTCTATAATTTTTCCCAAAGTAGCACTCAACTAAGGATCTAATCCATATGGAATTCTGATCCTTATCTGATATTTTAGCTTTTTAAAACTGCTTAAATGATCCATATTAGATTCAGGAATATACAATATAATTGATTTTTACGTATATCTATCCTATATCCTATAATCTGTTAAAATCATTTGGTAGTACTTATAGATTTTTAGCAGAGACTTTAGGGTTTTCTATAAATTCTATGGAATTACTGACTGGTTGGTTGGCTGATTGAATTTGTTTTTACAATTTATATTTCTATAAATTTCCCTCCAAGCACTGTTTTAGCTGCATCCTTTGTTTTGAAATGCTGTGTCTTCATTTTTGTTCATATCATACTATGAATGAAGTCCTCCTGTGATTTTTTTCTTTGACCCTTTGGTTAATTTAGTAGCACACTGTATCACTTCTTTCATATATATTCAATTTCCCCAAATTGCTTCTGTTACTGATTTTCAATGTTCTTGAAGTGTAACTGACAAACATATTTTGAAAGAAATTCAATTTTTAACTTATTGAGGCTTGTTTTGTGGCCTAGTATGTGTCTATCCTATAGGATGTTCTTTGTGTCTATGAAAAATGTATTCTACTTTTTAGTTGTTGAATACTATAGTGGTCTATTCAGCCTTAAACTTACAATGTTAGTAAAGTCTTTTTTCTATGCTTTCTATTGCCTAATTGATCTATTATTGAAAGTGAGGCTTCAAAGTCCCAAATATTTTTTAATTCTCTATATTTTCCTTGAAGTGTGGTAATTTTTCATTCATGTATGTGGAGCTCTGTAATTAGGTGCATACATGATTATACTGATGTCTTCCTGGTGGATGGACCCTTTAATCATTATGAAATATCATACTTTGTCTCTGGGGACTTTTTTTTATCTTAAAGTCTTTCCTATTAGTATTGGTACTCCATCTCATGGGTTACTATTGGCACAGTATATCTTTTCCATCCTTTTACTTTCAAAGTATGTGTATCTTTGAGTCCAAAATAAGTCTTGAAACTGGGAATGTAGTGCAATGGTAGCACACTTGCCTCACATGTATGAGGCCATGGATTTGTTCCCAGTACTGCAAAAAATAAATAAAACAAAAAATAAGGTGAGTCTTTTATAGACAGCACACAATTGGATCATAGTTTTTTATTCATCCTACCAATCTCTGATTTTTAATTGGGGAGTATAATCCATTTATATTTAATTTAATTACTGGTAAAGTAGGATTTTTTCTGCCATCTTAGTATTTGCTTTATACATGTCTTATGTCTTTCTGTTCCTCAGATCCTCCAATACTGCAATCTTTTGTACTAAATAGATATCTTCTGGTGTGCCATTTTAATTTTTTTCAATTCTTTTATAATGTATTTCAGAGTTATTCTTACAGGTTGAAATGGGGAATACCATTAACACCTTAGTTTGTAACAGTCTAGTTCTGAATAATACCAACTCAATTTTCACAATGTATAAATAACTTTGCTCTTAATAGCTCCATTCTCCATCATTTTTCTATGATGTTATTATCACAAATTACAACTTTACACACTATTTCCTCATCAACATCAGTTTATATTTATTGCTTTACAAAGTTATGTTAAGTCAGTAGGAATAGGAAAAAGAAAAAAAATAATTTTATACTGTCTTTTATATTTATCTACCTTTGTGGTTACTTTACCAGTGTTCTTTATTTCTTTATGTGGACTTGAATTACTGTATAGTGTCTCTCATTTTAGTCTAAAGTACTCTGTCTTTTTCAAGATGCTATAACAAAAATACTACAGACTGTGCTTTGAGGGTGGTGGTCCAGGTGATGTCTGAATTACCTTCCCTTATGTTGAAGAATAGCATATGTTCATAGCCAAATACCTCTATGGTTTTGACCTGTAGAATCTAAGAAGTTTGACAGCCTGCCTTCATTTCATCCTACTCCCTCTGCTTCCTTTAGTTCAAACTGGCAGTGTCTTTGCTGGTATAATCACGTCTCTACTCCTGGCTTATGCTGAGATGGCTGCTTATGGCCATGATTCACACCTACCCTAATCGTCTTATCAAAAGATCAGTCTGTCATACCCTTAATGTTTTCTTCTGAACACACTTTCTCATAGGCTAATAATTTTCCAGATCTTTAAATTCTGGTTCCTTTTTGCATAACAATAATGTCTTCGATCTCCTTTTTTTCTTCTCATATTTTATGATAAGCATCAGGAGGAACTAAGCCACTTCTTCAGTACTTTGCTTAGAAATGAGTATCCATTTCCATAAACTAAACACACAATTTCATTGCTCAAAAATTTGATTTTGCACAAACCACAAGAACACAAAAACAATTGATCCAAGTTCTTTGCCATGTTATACCAAGTATTGTCTTTTCTCCACTGTCCAATAACATGTTTCTGATTTCTATCAGGGACCTCATCACTATGATTTTCATCATGAATACTTTTACTAATATTTTGGAAATGACTATTTTGTATTCATTAAGAAAATAAAAACTTTATAGATCTCCTATTTCTTAGCCCTCGTGAAACTGCCTTTAAAAATCTCTTCACAGAAATATTGACATTTTCTAGCATGTACTTCAAAACTGCACCTACTACCCAGTTTCAAAGTTGATTCCACATTTATAGATTTTCTTTAGAGAAGCACCCTATTTCTTAGTACCAATTTCTGTCTTAGTTCAGTTCAGGCAGCTTTAACAAAAATGCCATGGGCTATGTGTGTTAAACAACAAAAACTCACTTCTCAGAGTCCTGGGAGCTGGAAGCCCAAGATCAGGACAGACACAGTTGGGTTCTGGGCAGAGCTCTCTTCCTGCTTTGAAGCCTACTGTCTACTTCTTATATCCTCATATGGTAGGGAGAAATTAGAAGCAAGCTCTCTTGTGTCTCTTCTTATAAGGGTAATAATGTCATCATGAGATCTACACCTTCAGGACCTTATAACCCTCCCAAAGGCCTCATTTCCAAATACAATCATATTGGAAATTAAGATTTCAATATATAGATTTTGTGGGCACAATAGGAGAGAAGATGGTGGACAGATAGCACACGCCTTCTGACCCGGAGTAGAGGGAAGCCTTGATTAATGGTTTGGGGCTCACATTGACTAGATAGACACAGTGATGGTTTAGATTGGAGACAGTGGAGGGAACCAGACAAGCATCAAGATCACGGATCTGGGTCCAGAGGACCTACACAAAGGACAACAACTGAGTCACCATTTCGCAGACAGCAGATCTCAGAGACTCAGAGACGACTTCACACACACATCCATGGGTACCCAGCCCCTACACAGAATACAGCCTTGGCATCACATCAACGCCCTGCCAATGGGACACAGACTGCAAGCTCCGGGTGAGTTACCCAGAGAAGGCACACAGAGTCGCCATCCCTAGCGGTGTCCACTGCACAGCCTGAGTCTCTGGGCTGGTGCAGGATCCTCACACAGGTGTGTAGGCATTAGATCCACAAGAGGTCATACGTTAACATCCCATCCATCCCAAAGTGGGTGCGGGGAGTGAACGCAGAAGGGGCTAGGGAATATGTGCCAGTAGTGTGCCCAGAGCAGCGGCACGCCTCCCTCCCTCCTGTTGTGGCAGGACAGTTGCACAGGCACAACTTTCACAGACACACGGACACATGGCCACTTGGACCCCAAATCCATCAGAGGCAATTCAATATCATCTCACTGCACTGTGGAATCAGTTAGGGTCTGCAGAAAATGAAGTATCTTGGAATCAGTCTAACCAAAGACTCCTCAGATCTCTACAAGGAAAATTTCAAAACACTAAAGAAAGAAATAGCAGAGGACACTAAAATATGGAAGGACTTTCTCTGCTCCTGGACTGGGAGAATCAATATAGTAAAAATGGCTATCCTACCAAAAGCAATTTATAAATTAATGCAATCCCCATTAAAATTCCATTGAGCAACTTTACAGAAATAGAAAAAATAATACAAAAACTCATATGGAATCACAAAAGACCACAGATAGACAAAACACTTTTAAGCTGCAAAACTAGTGCAGGTGGAATCACAATCGCTGAGTTTAAGCTATACTATAAGGCAGCGGTGGCAAAAACAGCTTGGTACTGGCACAAAAATAGGCCAGAAGACATGTGGAACAGAATAGAAGATCCAGAAATACCTCAATACAACTATAGCCACCTAATTTTCCGCAAAGGAGCAAAGCAAGTAAACTGGAAAAAGGATAGCCTTTTCAATAAATGGTGCTGGGAAACATGGACATCTGCATGCAAAAAAATGAAAACTGACCTGCGTCTCTCAATATGCATGAGAGTTAACTCAAAATGGATAAAAGACCTCAACATAAAACCAGAAACTTTAAAACTAATAGAAGATAAGATAGGTAATACACTCCAACATATAGGCATAGGAAAGTATTTCCTTAATAGGACTCTAATTGCTCAAGAAGTTGCAACAAGAATAGATAAATGGGATCACATGAAATTAAAAAGCTTCTGTACAGCAAAAGAAACAATGAACAGAGTTGAGGAAATTCCCACTGAATGGGAAAAATTTTCACATCCTATACATCAGGTAAAGGTCTAATTATCAGAATTTATAAAGAACTAAAAAAATACCCAAGAAAAAGATAATCCAATACACAAACGGGCAAAGGATCTGAATAGATAGTTCTCAAATGAAGAGGTCCATAAAGCCATGAAACATATGAAAAAATGCTCAATATCCCTAGCCATTAGGGAAATTAAAACAGCTCTGAGATTTTACCTTACACTAGTAAGAATGGCCAAGATCAATAAAACAAATAACAACAAATGCTAGCGAGGTTGTGGAGAAAAAGGAACACTTTTACATTGCTGGTAGGGCTATAAATTGGTCTAACCACTATGGAAATCAATACGGAGGTATCTTAAAAAACTAAAAATAGATCTACCATATGACCCAGCTATAACACTATTGGGAATTTACCCAAAGGGAGATGGGTCATCATACCATAGAGACACCTGCATCTCCATATTCAATGCAGGACTTTTCACAATAGCAAGGATATGGAGTCAACCAAAGTGCCCATCAACAGAAGAATGGATAAAAAAACTATGGTACATATACACAATGGCATACTACTCAGCAATCAAAAAAATGAAATAATGCCATTTACAGCAAAATGGATGGAATTGGAGAAAATTATTTTTAAGTGAATGAACATAAGCTCAGAAAGAGAATCACCACATGTTCTTACTCATATGTGGGAGCTGAATCAAAATTATAAGAAGGAAAAAATCCTATGCACAGGTCAGAACATATTTTTTTAAAGCTAAGAATGGTATTATAATAGATGGATTAGAAAGTTCATGTAATAGTACTGACAATGTAAAAAGAAAGCTCACTTTAAAAAGATAGAAAAAGTTTCTATCTTAAACAGAATTGGAACCCAAGGATATAGAAAAATATTACCATAAAAAGACAAACAAACGGAAGAGAAGTCTTTGGTGGGGGTTGGGATGGAGGGAGAAAATGCACAAGAGGGGGAACTTATCTGTATAATGTTCAACAAAATGCATATATGGAAATGTTACAATGAAAAGCATGTCAGAATGAATCACATTAAGGTGTAAATTAAAAATTTCCAATAAAAAAAAAGATTTTGTGGGGACATAAGCATTCAGTACAAAGGAGACTCTCCAGTATTTCTTATGGGGCAGATCTAGTAGCAATAAATTCTCAGTTCTTGTCCATTTGAAAATATTTTAATAATTCTTTCATCTTTGAAGAATCTTTTTGCCATACATAGAATTCTTAGTTGACATTTTTTTTCTTTCAGTACTTGGAACATGTAATTCAACTGCCTTCTAGCCTTCAAGATTTTTAATGAGAAATCAGGTGTTTACATTGTTGAAGATACCACATATGTGATGAGTCAGTTCTCTTGCTACTTTCAAGATTTTCTGTCTTTTGACAGATTTTGCTATGTCTAGGCATGGATCTTTTCGAGTTTATCCTATGTGGCATTTTATTAACTTCTTGAACAGGTTCATTGAGGTTTTTCACCAACTTTGTAAAGTTTTTGGCCATTACTTTTGCTGTCTTCTTTCTTCACTGAGAGGCTCATTATGCTTAGTTGGTATATTCTGCATAATATCCCACTTGTTTCTGAAGTTCAGTTTATTTCTCCTTACCCCTTTTTTATCCCTTCCCTAGACTAGGTAATATCAGTGTACTTATCTTCAGATTCCCTGATTCTTTTATCTTCCTGCTTCTTTGGTGATTTTTTATTTTAGCTTTCATACTTTAATTCTAGAATTTCTATTTGTTTCCTTTTCATAATTTATATTTATTTATGACATTTTCTATTTGGTAAAATATTATCACACATTAGTGCTGTAGATATGGTTTTCTTTAGCTCTCTGGATATATTTTAAACAGATGGTTTGAAGCCTTTGTCTAGTAGGGCCGATGTTTGGGGTTCTGTAAGAACAGTTTCTATTCATTGCTTTTCTTTCCTTGCATTGACCATATTTTCTTATTTTTGTGTATGCTTCATGTTTTTTGTTTAAAACTAGACATTTAAAATAATATAATGTGATTATCTTTTGCAATCAGATCCACCTCTATATGCATAGTTTGTTGCTATATGTTTAGTGACTTTTCTGAAATAATTCCGTAAAGCCTATATTCTTTGTCATGTTTATGTCTCTACTTGGTTAGCTTACTGGCCATCTGGATAGAAACTGGATAGAGATTTCCATAAAGGTCTGGCACTAATAAATCTCCCAGACTTTTCTGAGTGATCCTGTGTAAGTACTGGTTCATACTTTTAAAACACAGTTTATAACCCTTCCTTAGCATTCACTTCCTGCTTGCACAGAATCTCAAGATAAACCAGAGGTGAGAGTTTATGACCTTCCTGGTTCTTTCCGAAGCATGTTCACTATCCTTCCATGTTCATGGCCTTCTAGATTACCAGAAACATATCAGAACTTTTCAACACCCATGTGGACATCGCATTCACCAGATGATCCTCTTAATCTTTTGTTAGTCTATTTTTAGCCCCAACTGTTAACCATCACCTCAAGAATCTACAAAATTAAAACACTTGCAGCTGGGTGTGGTGGCGCACACCTGTAATCCCAGCGGCTGGGGAGGCGGAGGCAGGAGGATCGCAAGTTCGAGACCAGAGGCAGTCTGTATAACTTAGCGAGACCCTGTCTCAAAAAAAGTAAAAAAAAAAAAAAGGGCTGAGAGTGCATCTCAGTGGTCCAGCACTTGCAGAGCATGCAGGCGTGAAGCCCTGGGTTCAACCCCCAGAACCTCAAAAGAAAAAAAAAATTAAAACACTTGCCTATAATTGTTTTTGACAATGTACCTCTGGGGAAGAGAAAATCTCTAGCAGCAAGGGGGTACTGAGTCAGCCTTGTAAAAGAGGTTTTCCAAGGAGCCGTCAGATAGATAAGATAATAATAATTCTTTGACAATGAGGGTTTTTTATTTGATTTTGAGACACAGTCTCACTATGTAGCCCAGGCTGTCCTTGAACTCAAGATCCTCCTGCCTCATCCTCCCAAGTACTGGGATATAGGTATATACACCATGCCCAGCTGTGAACCAGGTTTTGAAAGCATTCTAGATCCATTCTGCTCTCTCTGGTGGCTGTCCAGCCACTCTGGGATACAGGCTATTATTTTTTAACAGTATTGCATGGCTAGAAAGTGGTGGGCAGGATTACACAATTCAAAATGTCACAGTGCTCAGTATTCTCACTGAGAGCCCTTTTTGCTTGAATAAACAACCCCTGCGTACCAGAAGCCTTTGGTTAATTTCTAGACCTCTAAAAATTTTGATTCTGAAAATTTTTGCCGGTTTTCTCATTGCTATCATGGAGGGGAAATTTTTTGGACCTCTCCCACAAACTCTTTTAAGCCAAAAATAATCCAAATAATGGCTAAAAACAGAAGAACTAGTACCCAGACACCAGAATGATAGAAATGGAAAAGTAGTAGTTGTAAAGTAATGAAGACATAACAGCGAGCCCATGTCTTCTGTGAAACTGCCTCATAAAGTCCATTCAGAATATGCATTAGTTTCTACCACCTCTTCATCCTCCTTTAATTAAACTTGCTCTTCCTTAAACACCAGCACCAAGATAAATGAGACTAAGCTAATTCAGTCTTATTGATTCCCTGTTTTGTTTAATCACTAGAGTTACTGATTTATTTTATTTACTAGAGATTGTTTTTTACTATTTTCATTGCAAGTGTACCATGATTCAGCTACAATATCTCTGCAGAGAATTGTGCTTTCCATCTCAAACCATCAATTTGTAAACATTTGACACTCAACCAATTTGTTAACAAAGAATTAACTGAATGCAAACAATAGCTGACACCAGTAATATAAAAAAATAAATGGTGTAGCCTGGTCGATTTCTGGAGACCTCTAAAGGAAGTGAGACTTAAATTAGGTGAAAGAGGAGTTAGGAGAATGTAAGAAAGATGATATAACCAAAAGCTCCCAGCCTGTAGTTGTCATAATGTGATCTTAGGTAAGTTAGCAGTCTAAATTGACTATGGTGGTAGTTAATGTGGAGGGAAGAAGGTTAGAGTTAGGAAGATATTAGAGATGGAAAAGACAAAGGAAAACACGATCAGCAGGCAGAGAATGTTAATCTCCACTTATAGGACGATAGTGTTTTCTCTCCTCCAGTTTACCTGAGAGATGCAATCAGTCCCAGTAATAACAGGTGCTCACTACTCAAGAGATCTTCAAACATAGAAATGTGGTGGTAAGAATGGTATCAAAATCTTGGTTGAAGGGAGGTGAGGGAGAATAGGGATTTCAAAAAGGTCCACTCAAGGTTCTGAAATGGCTTCCTTTGCCACCCCACACATGGTTTCTTACCTGCCTCAGTGGAAACGGGAACCCAGAGGAGACTTTAGGAAACACTGTTCTTCTGAAAGTGTTTCATGGCTTGTTTCATGGATTAATTACCTAATTTCCTAAACTTTGGACAAATCTATTTCTGCACTTTCCAAATGTAATTCATAGAATCTTTATTATTCTACAAATCTTTGTGACAGCTTGTCCCACTAGCTGCCATCTATTACAAAGGTTCAGTACAGGCCAGGCATAGTGGCTCACACCTATAATCCCAGTTACTCAGGAAGTGGAGGTAGGAGCATTGTGAGTTTGAGGCCAGAGATAGCCTGAGTAACTCAGTAAGACACTGTCTCAAAATTTAAAAAAAATATTTAAAATGGGGTAGGGGTGCAGCCCAGTGGTAGAGCACTTGCAAAGCATATGTGAGGCCCTGGGTTAAACCCTCAAGTACCACAAAAAAAAAAAAAAGGTTCAGTACACATAAGTTTAGGAAAATCACATCATATTCACTTCTATCAGTGATTCACTAACCATATTAATTTGCTTACTAAAGTATCTAAGAAATATCACAATTGTAAAACCTGATCAATTCTTTTAGTCCAGTCTCCACACATTTATTTAATAGCAAGTCTTATTCTCATATCCTATCAGTTAATATCCAAATATCCCACAGAAAAAGCAAAGACACTCTGGCCTATATTAGCTTCTGTGTGTCTGGAGACATGGCCCATGTGGTTCTGTGCCTACCATGGAGCTGCTTATGCCAGACAGTAAAGCAGGAAGTGGCATTCCTCCACTGTCCGGAAACCCCACTTCTACAACACCTCCTATCCAGCTCATTCACCTCTTTAATTCCTCGTGCACAGAAGAACCAATCTCAGCCCTCTCTCCCAGCCTTCATGACCCCCAAGTGGCTTTATCAAGTGGGGACCATGAATCAAGGCTACTGGGTTCCTGTATATTTTTCTAGGACCCTCACAACATTCATCCCCAAAATGTGCCTGGCCAAAAGAGGAATCAGCACCGAGAACAAGATGGCATTTGTGGGTCTTCTTGTATTATTGACCAAAGGAAAAGGAAGGGCTGTGGAAAGCTGTAGAGCAAGGGACAAAAGAAAAGATGAGAACACGTCTATCTGAGCCTGACTGAGTTACAGAAAAGAACACTACAGAAGAGAATGAAGATGAGGAATGACCCTCTTCCCAGATCTCATTTATATCCTCTGTAAAAGCCCTGAGTGGCCTTTTTGAATCTTCCCCAGCATAACTATAGTTTGCTTTCTCCTTCAAAGCTGTGCTCTGTGCTCCCTCTGCTGGCTTTGAAATAGCAATTAGATTCAGAATCAATGACAGTATAATATTTGGGTGGCCTTCAGCAATGTTTGCCACTTCTCTTAAATTTGACTACACTTTCCAGTAAAGATGAAAATTTAACCTCTTCTATATTAGCAAAACAAAAGTTGAGGTAGGAAATCAACAGTTAAATAAGTTAGTATACTTCATTCTATGAAATGCAGCCACCTACATTATGTCAATCATTACATGATATGCTAGGGGATAAACTGAGTGGTAATCTTTGGCCACTGCTCACATGGAATTTATAAGCTAGAGAGTAGAGACTGGCATATAATGCACTTCTCAAAAGGAAGAATTTTAGAAACATTTTATAACATGTACCTTAAATGATGACTTAAATACATTCACTGAATATGTAAAGAGGTCCAGGCACGGTGGCGCACGCCTGTAATCCCAGCGGCTTGGGAGGCGGGAGGATCACAAGTTCGAGACCAGAGGTAGTCTGCATAACTTAGGGAGACCCTTTCTCAAAAAGTAAAAAAAAAAAAAAAAAAAGGTCTGGCGGCGCAGCTCAGTGGTCCAGCATGCAGGCGCGAGGCCCTGGGTTCAACCCCCAGTACAGCAAAAAAAAAAAAAGTAAAGAAGCACTTCACACAGGCCAAGCCTTGCTTCTTAAACATGTATCTCATTGGATAGATTTGGTTACATGATCACAATGATCACGTTGTTGTTGCTGTTAGCTGCTGTTGAGTCAGATCCAACTTATAGCAACCCTCAGGGTTCTCAATGGCTTACTGTTTCTGGATTGCTTTGGGAGTGGGTTGCCACATCCTTCTCTCATTTTAATGATCATGTTGTTGTTGTTGTTAGGTGCCGTCGAGTCGGTATCCGACTCATAGCGACCCTATGTACAATAGGCGAAACACTATTGTCAGTGCTTCTCTGCTGTTTATAGGGTTTTCAATGGCGGATTGATTTTTGGAAGTGGGTTGCCGGGTACATCTCCCAAGCCTACAGCACCTGGTGTTCCCAGGCGGTCTCCCATCCAAGTACTCAACAGGCCCAACCCTGCTTAGCTTCTGAGATCTGATGGGATCAGATGCCACAGGGCTACAGCCGCAGGCCCTTTAATGTTCATAGCAACCATTTATTCTGGAACATCTACAGGGAGCCACTCACAATAGGCTTTATGCTTTATATACTTCAGCTCATTTTATGAATTAAGTACGGAGATAAACCTAATGAACAAATAAAATTTAAAGATGCCAAGTTTATACAACTAGGATTTGGAAAAGTCAGGCTACAAGTCTAGGGCTGCCTGACTGCAAAATCTCTTCAGTCTCTTATGATTACACTACTGTGAATCATTATCCAGTTCCTACATATCATTGTTTCCTGAAGTTCCCCTCCACTGGTTGCTGAGAGTCATGGAGAAGCCTACTGTAACAGCCAACAACAGTATCCTATTCATGTTCACATTGCACAAAGTACTACTACATGTTCTGTAGGAAATCCATGGTCTTAAGAAAATTATAAGACATTGGAGCAGGAGCTATAAGCAAACTAATTTAAATATGGCCAATAGATTTACTTTATGTCAGAATTAGCCAGTTTGAAAACATAATGAGGAACACATTCCAGTTTGAAAGAATAAGGGAGAACAAATTCCAGTAATAAGAGCAACCAAATATACCCCAGAATAAACATAACAAAACTTTGTCAAGTCTTTATGAAGAGACATATAGAAACTAGGCAGGTGTGGTACATGCCTGTAATCCCAGCAACTCAGGAGCCTGAGGCAGGAGGATCACAACTTTAAGGCCAGAGGCAACCTGTACAACCTCGAAAGACCCTATCTCAAAATTTAAAAAAAAAAAAAAAAAAAAATTTAAGGGTTAGAGGTGCAGCTTGCCTAGCATGCTCAAGGCCCTGAGTTCAACCTCCTAATACTGGGGAGGTGAGGAGGAGAAAAGATTTATAGAACTTCACAGGAAGACAATACAAAGAATAAACAGAAAGAAAATCCATGTTCCTAGCTAGGAAGACTCAATGTTACTTTTTCCTCCAATTTGTTCAATTTAAAGCAATTTGAACTACGATTACTGAATTATTGTAATATTAACACAGAGACAAGCATATAAATTAACTTTAAAGTCCAATTAACAAGGTATATGAGGGAATGTAGTCTATGGTAAAGAGGCATTTCAAATTAATAGGGAAAGGAGAGTATTCAATAAGTGGTACAAAACAATTCACTGTCCACTTGGGAAAACAAAAATTCCTACCTCATAAGAGACACAAAAACAAACTCTGAGTGGGTTAAAGATTTAAATATTAAAGCAAACAGACCAAAGGAACAGAAAAAAAGGGACTATTTTTTAGGCAGGGCCAGGAAAGGAAGTCTTGCCTAGTATAAAAATAGAGTCCAATATCATAATAAAAAACACTGACACAAGCCAGGCACAGTGGCGCACACCTGTTATCCCAGCGACTCGGGAGGTGGAGGCAGGAGGATCGCAAGTTCGAGACCAGAGGCAGTCTATATAGTTTGTTGTTGTTGTTGTGTGCTGTCAAGTCGGTATCTGCCTCATAGTGACCCTCACAGGGTTTTCAATGGATGACTATTTCAGGATTGCCTTGGGAATGGATTGCCAGGCCCTTCTCCCATTTTGGCGGTGCTGGGAATCGAACTCGGGACCTCAGAGACTGCAGCGCAGTGCTCTACCAACTGAGCTAAATCCCAGCCCCTATGTAGTTTAGCAAGACCCTATCTCAAAAAGTAAAAAAAAAAAATGGCCTGAGAGTGCAGCTCAGTGGTACAATACTTACAAATCATGCAAGTGCCAGGCCCTGGGTTCAGCCCACTGGTACCAAAAAAAAAAAAAAAGAAAAGAAAGAAAAAAAACTGACACATGTGACTAGATAAGAAACAAAAGTGTCTGAAAAAGAATAGACACATAAAGGAAAATGGAAAAGCAAGTGATATTTTCCTCCTTCAGAGGAAAATATTTAAAGTGCATATGGTACTCAAAAGAAAACAACATATTGCTAGCTATTAAGACAGCAAGTTTTGGCTGGGCATGGCACAGCATGCCTGTAATCCCAGGAACTCAGGGAGGCTGAAGCAGGAAGATCTTGAGTTCAAGGCCAGAGGCAGCTGGCATAATTTAATGAGACTATGTCTCAAAATAAAAAATTAAAATGGGGCTGAGGGGGCAGCTCAGTGGTACAACACTTGCCTGGCATGCTCAGGGTCCTGGGTTCAACCCCCCATACTGAGGGTAAAAAAAAAAGCAGGTAAAATATGTATGCATATATTCATTATTATTTAAGGTACAATGCATTACAGAGTATAAACATAAATTAGATTATTGCTAGTGATTATTTTTATGGGATGGTAAAAATAGAGAGGCTTTTACTGTTGTACTGTTTGAATTTTTACAGTGATCACATGCATAAGAAAAAAAGATATTTCTATTTTGAAGATCAATAAGTATAGTCATTTGCAAGAGAACTTCAATACTTTGTAAGAATCTTCTTGAATTAGAGGGTATTTGAAAGTCCCCAGGTAAAGCATTTACAAACTCTTTAGTGACCTAAGAAGTTAGATAATTTAAAAACAGTGAGTTTTCCCTCTGAGAAACTGACCTCTCAAAAGCAATGATGGCAAACCTGCTAGTCAATGAAAGTCACCAAAAAGCCTGAAAGCATGTTGTGGAAGAAACAAACACTACTAAAGTTTGTTGTTTCTCCTTCCTAGGGATCCTGCTACTCACAACTCTGCTCAACCCTCACGATTTTGCCAAACTATCAAAGGAGAGGTAGAAGTATTTGTGATATTATATATTTCCTGCTGTGGCTTTAATCTGTTATTCACTTTTGCAAAAAATAGAGAATGAAGAAAATGGAGGAGGAGGAGGTACAGATGGAGGAAATGGATGGAAAAAAAAAAAAAAAGATTCTCAGCTTTAATAAATTGACTTTGGACATGCCCTGAAGAGAAAGTACATGAAAAGAAAAGGATTGAAGCAGCAGAAGCCAACGTTCATGGTGTAATTTGGGAAGAATGCCTATGTTGGTCTAAGCTTCCCCACCAGACTTGACAAAATTTCGCATGCTGGAGAAGGGCCGAGTCAGAAGGAAGCACCTCAACTAGTTACAAAGTCCCCTCTAGGAAGTGGAGGGAGGTCGGGTGTAATGATAAGACTTCCAGTCCATGGGACTTCTGGGCTTGCTTCCCTGTGAAGTAAGGCCCAAGAGCTGCTCCCTACATGAGCAGAGTGAAGAGCAGGACGGAGAGGAGGCAGCACGGTAGGAAATGTCCACAGCCTCAGAATAGCATGAGAGAGCAGCGGCAAGTTCTCCTTACTGCAAAAGCGGCTGCTAGAGAACCACAGCAACCGAAGGGGCCTTGACAGTCCAAGTGGAGGGTTAGAAAACATAACAGCAGGTACCACCTTACAAGAATGAAGGTTATGAATCAAAAGATTGCCCCCTCCACAGAGATGTCACCCTGTGAAGAAAGAAAGGGAGGCGGAAATCCTGAGTTAACCTTAAGAAACCTGGTATTGACCATAGGCAGCCACAGGCATCAAGTAGAATACAGCACAGAGGAAACACACAGGAAGGCAAGAAGGTGGAAGGAGGTGGAACAGTGTGTAACTGGGATGACTGGATTAAAGATCTGGAATGACTGTTTGCTGAAAGTTAAGCAGGGAGAAGAGAAAGGGCTCAAAATAAAGATTTGTATTCTAAACTGCTGGAGTCTGAATGTGTGAAATATGCAAAGTGAACTCAACACCCCTGTTTCACAGGATTGTTTTAACATGATAAGGACACATCACGATAGGGAAGGTCCCACATACACCTCACCTCTCCAACTATCAGATGCTTGTCGTTGTTACTTTCACCTCCACTACTTACTAAAATGAAGGACACTGGCCAACTTTATTCAGCTTATTTTTTTACGGTAAACAAGAATATACCAATGCATTACTTCAGAATTATCATATTTCATTTTCCCACATATAAGTAATGTAACCAGTGTTCTTAATTCCGTTGCCTTACTGTAACACAGACAGTACCTTTAGGCTGATAAGACACACCGATTCACGATTTCCTCTGTACAGGAGGATACATGATTCAACAAGGCATTTTTCTCAGAAATGCAGTCCAGACTAGTTTTGCTGCTTCCTTGCCAAATCCAATTTGACTGCATTGGCTTTAAGTAAACTGCATTGATGATCTGTCTTCACCTGCTGCCAGGTACCACTGAAGGAAATTGATTGTCTTTCCCTTAAAGTTACACCACTAGGAGAAAGTAGTTCTCATTAATGTACTTATTACAATCAGAACTGCAACAGCATATCTACCGAATGCTAGGGTTTTGCATAACCACTTTATTTAAACTTCGCAAGTGTCCCTATTTTATAGATTAGGAAACTGAGTCCTTGAAACATTAAGTCACAGTGCAAGCACAGAGTAAATGACAAGCCTATATTTGAATCCAAGTTTGTCTAATTTCAAAGGTCATGCTCCTTCCCCTCTACCACAATGCCCTGATTAAAATTTATAAGCTATCTTAAGTTTATACTTAAAAGAATTCTTAGCCGCCAGGGGCGGTGGCCCACGCCTGTAATCCCAGAGACTCGGGAGGCAGAGGCAAGAGGATCGCAAGTTTAAGACCAGAGGCAATCTGCATAATTTAGCGTGACCCTGTCTCAAAAAAAGTAAAAAAAAATAAAAAATGGGCTGGGGGTGCAGCTCAGTGGTACAGCACTTGCAAAGCATGCAAGCGCGAGGCCCTGGGTTCAACCCCTAGTATGGGGGAAAAAGTTCTTAGCCAGGGGACATGGCGCACTCCTGTAATCCCAGCAGCTTGAGAGGGTGTGACAGGTGGCTGTCAAGTTTGAGGTCAGAGGCAGCCAGTGCAATTAGCAAGACCTTGACGGAACACTTTTACATTGCTGGTGGAGCTGTAAATTGGTGCAACCACTATGGAAATCAATATGGAGGTACCTCAAAAAACTAAAAATAGAACTACCATATGACCCAGCTATAACACTATTGGGAATTTACCCAAAGGGAGATGAGTCATCATACCATAGAGACACCTGCATCTCCATGTTCAATGCAGCACTTTTCACAA
>VMDO01013491.1:0-39636 GCA_007922755.1 Pedetes capensis
GACCTCCTGAGTGGCAGGGATTATAGGTGTGCCCACTGCACCCAAACCAGTGATTAGTTTTTGAGTACTAAACCAACCTGGGATTTCTGGGATAAATTGGTATTGTTATGATGTATTATTCTTTTTACATATTGTTGGATTTGCTTTGTTAAGTCCACTTGGTTTGATTTGATTTTATTTTGTTTATCTATGTCCATGAGAGATACTAGTTTATAGTTTTCTCTTCATGTCTGTCTGATTTTGGTGTGAGAGTAATCCTAACCCATAAAATGAATTGGAGAGTGTCCCTTAAAGTTTTTAGGAGATTTTGATAGAATTAATATTCCTTCTTCCTTAAATGTTTAGTAGAATTTGCCAGTGATGCCATATGGGCATTTTCTTAAAGTGCTTTCTCACTATGTAGCCCAGATTGGCCTTGAACTCATGATCTTCCTGCCTGAGCCTTCCAAATGCTGGGATTATAAACACAGGCCCACAACTCCCAGCTTCACAAAAAAGTTTTTTTGGCTTTTTGTGGAAAGGTTAAAATTTCAGTTTCTTTTTTATAACAGATAGATGCAGGATTATTTGAGTAATCTATTTCTTTTTCTGTTGGTCTTAACATAGATTGTTTTTCAGGTAATTTATCCATTTCATTTAAAATTTTGAGTTTACTGACCTGTATAAATGTAAATATTAGCCAGATGCTGTGGGGCACCCGTGTAATCCCAGCAACTTGGGAGGTGGAGGCAGGAGGATCACAGGTTTGAGGCCAGAGGCAGCCTGTGTAACTTAGTGAGCCCTTCTCTCAAAATAAAAAATTAAAAATGGGGTGGGAGGCAGCAGTGGTAAAGTGCTTACAAAGCATGTGTGAGTCACTGGGTTCAACCACCTGGTACCACAAAATAAATAAATCAAAAATTTAAAAAGTAAATATTATAAATACCCCCAACTAAAAGGTAGAAATTAGCTATTATCAGATGGACTTAAAAATACATATAATAATCCCCCATTATTCTTTTAGAGTCTATAGAATCTGGGGTGAAAAAACCTCTCTGATTCCTGGTATTGGTAATTTCTGTTCTCTTTTTATCATAATGCATGTGACTAGAAATTTATCAATTTTACTGATCTCCGAGAACCAGCTTTTGGTTTCATTGATTTTTCTGTGATTTCTATTGTATTGATTTATGCTTTCAATCTTTAATACTTCCCTTCTTTTGCTTGCTTTAGATTTTAGGTGGGTTTTTTG
This sequence comes from Pedetes capensis, assembly GCA_007922755.1. Lineage (NCBI taxonomy): Eukaryota > Metazoa > Chordata > Mammalia > Rodentia > Pedetidae > Pedetes > Pedetes capensis. Next base: position 1,232 of record VMDO01013491.1, read on the forward strand.
TTGTTGTTGTTTTTTGTTTTTTCTCAGTACTGGGAGTTGAACCCAGGGCCTTGTACCTGCATGCTTTGCAAGTGCTGGGCCACTGAGCTGCAACCCCAGCCCTTTTTTTTTTTTTTTTCCCTACTTTTTTGAGACAGGGTCTTGCTAAATTATGCAGACTGCCACTAAATTATGCAGACTGCCACTGGTCTCAAACTTGCAGTCCTCCCACCTCCGCCTCCTGAGCTACTGGCATTACAGGTGTGCGCCACCGTGCCCAGCGCTATTTTTTTATTTCTTAATGTGGAAGCTATGTTCATTTATTGAGACCTTTCTTCTTTTCTAAAACAGGCATGTAGATTTATAAATTTGCCCCTAAGTATTGCTCTAACAGCATCCATCAAATTCAGATGTTATGTCCCCATTTTTATTCTATTCAGAATACTTTATGATTTTTCTTTTTTATTGTTGTTGTTGTTTGGGTTTTCTTTAATAAAACAGGGTCTTGCTATGCCCCAAAACTCACAACCCTCCTGTGTCAGCTTCTGAAATGCTGGGATTACAAGTGTTTGCCACCACACCTGGTTTATCATTTCTCTTTTAATTTCTTGTTTTTCACAAGTGTATTTGGTTTCCAAATATTGAGATTTTCTAGAGATTATTTTGTTGTTGTTTAATTTAATTCCATTGTGGTCAAACAACATACTTTGTATGACTTGAATTCTTGAATCCTGTTAAGTTTATTGAGTCTTATGTCTCACAATGTGGTACCTCCTGGTAAATTATGTGGCTTGAAAAGGAATATTTGTGTAGAATGCTCTGTAGGTGTCACTTAGGTCAAGTCAACTGAGTGTGATTTAGGTATCCTTTGTTTACTTATTCTGTCAGTTACTGAGAGAGGAATTATTGGAATCTCTAATCATAATTGTTTTTCTCTCTCTTTCTCTCCCTCCCCTACCAATACTTGGGAATTGAATCCAGCACCTTATGCAAATGCTTTTACTACTGAGCTATATTCCAGTCCTGGATTAAATTTTTGTTTGTTGTTTTTAATGTTTCCTATCCACCCCCCGCCCCATTTTCGCTAAATTACGCAGACTGCCTCTGGTCTTAAACTTGCAATCCTCCTGCCTCCGCCTCCTGAGCCGCTGGGATGACAGGCGTGCGCCACTGCGCCCGGCTGTCAATTATTTTTTAAGAGAGATTTAAGTAATAAAAGTCTTATGTATTTACTCATGCAGTTGCAGTTCTTATGCTCTCCATTCCTTTGTCTAGAACTTGTTTTTTTGTTTTTTGTTTTTGTTTGTTTTTATTTTGTTTTGTTTTTTGTGGTAGTAGGGGTGTGCTGAACCCAGGGCCTTGCATATACTCAAGTGTTCTACCACTGAGCTGCATTCCCAGGTCTTTGTTTTATTTTGTACCTTGAGACAGTGTCTCGCTAAATTATACAGGCTGCCTCTGTCCTCAAACTTATGATCCTTCTGCCTCTAAATGACTGGGGTTACCAGGGTGTCCCACCATGCCTGGTTTGTTTTGTTTTGTTTTGTTTTGTTTGATACAGGGTCTCTCTGTGTAGCGCAGGATATCCTGAAACTCATGTCAATCCTCCTGCCTCGCCCTCTTGAGTCCTGGGATTACAGTCATTCATCACTACATCTCTAGGCCCATTTGTACAACTAGTGTCATTTAGCAGTTCTTGTAATAAATATCCGTGATATCTTTCAGCTTTTGTATGTCTGAGAAATATTTTCCCTTTGGCTTTGGAAGAGATTTTTGCTGACCATAGAATTCTAGGTAGGCAGGTTTTTTCTTTTAGTACTTTAAAGATGTTGTCTGACATAGTTACTTTCAACAAACTTCTATTATTCTTTTTGTTCTTCTTTACTTAATATGCTCCTTCTTAGTTTTTTGTTTTGTTTTGTTTGTTTTTCTTTTGAACCCAGGGCCTCACACATGCTAGGCAAGTGCTTTACCACTGAGCCATACCCCAGCCCATCGTCATCCCTCTTCATTAAGGATTAATGAAGCTGAATCCAGGCATTTTTGTGCTGAAGGCAAACTGCATCCTGTCTTGCTTTTCATATCTAGAACTCAGTCCCAGCCTTTGTGCAAGCAAAATAAAGGAAAGGGAAAGGAAGTTCGAAAAGCTCAGTTCTGAATCTTAGCAGAGGATTCAGCACAATCATAGAGACAGAAGGGATTGTTTTAGAAATCAGTTCTTTTGTGGATGAAGGGACTTGCCCAAGTTCACAAGTGAATTGCTTCAAGAAATGAGAATCAGCATCAGTGATTTCTATTATATACAGACCTATGAGGATTAACCCCCATATCAAAGTTTGGCCTCTATTTTCTTTAACAAACCTTAATTCTTGTTTTAATTTTTGAATAGATAATATAGTTACATGATTTCAAAAGTACAAAATTGTGTAGTCAGAGAAGTCTTACTCCTACTACGGCGGCCTCCCCCATTGCCTTTTAATGGGAAAGAAATTTTAGTGATTCCTTTTTATCCTTCAGATTTTTTTTATGCAAATACAGCGAAGTACAAGTGTTATATATTATCATTCCATATTCCACCTTGCCTACACAAAACGAGAGCATATTATGCATGTTATCTTTTCTCTTTTTAAAGATTTTTTTTTAATTTAGAGATATCTCCATATGCATACTTAGAGATCTTCCTCTCTCCTCATTTTTATTTACCCACTTATTTATTTTTATTATTATTTTTCTTTGAGACGAGGTCTCAATTGCACAGGCTGCCTGTGGTCTCCTGCCTCTACCTCCCAAGTGCTGTGATTACAGATGTGCACCACCATGCCCAACCTCTCTTCTTTTTCTTCCCCCCTGTATTAGGGGGTTGAACACAGGGCCTCACATGTGCCAGGCAAGTGCTTTAACACTGAGCTGTACTCCCAGCTCATTCTTAAAACTTTTTTGAGACAGGATCTCAGTAAATTGCACAGGCTGCCTCTGGCCCCAAACTCATGATCCTCCTGCCTCAGCCTCCCAAGTTGCCAGGATCACAGGCATGCACCATGGCACCTGCCTTCTTTTTTAATCGAGTACTCCTTGTATGGCTGTTCCTAGTTTATTTAACTATCCCTTTTTTGATGGACACTTGAGTTGTTTTCATGCTCTGCTTCTTAAAATAGTACTGCAAGTGTGTGTGTGAGACCCTGGGTTTGATCCCCAGCACCAAAAACAATTAATAATAATAATAACAGCAGTGCTTCAATAAATAATTTCATCCATATGCCATTATAAGGGCAGAAGGGGTTTGGTTGCTAGAAATGAGATTGCTGGGTCAATTGGTAAATGTGTCTGTGTTTGGAAGATATGGTTAGATATTCTTCTCTGTATCAGTATCATTTTGGAGTCCCACAAGCTGTGCATGAAAATACTGGTTTCTTCACAACCATACCAAGAAAGTATGTTGTTAATCTTTTGAATTTGATAAATGAAGCCAGGTATGATGGTGTACACCTGTAATCGCAGCAACTAGGAGGTGGAGGCAGGAGGATTACAGGATTGAGCCCAGAGGCAGCCTGCAGAACTTAGCAAGACCCTATATCAATTTAAGAAAAAAATTTTTAAAAGGACTAGGAGTGTTTTTAATATGTACTTTGAGTGAGGCCAGCATCTTTTTATATGTTTAAAAGTCCCTTTGGTTTTGATTTTGATCTCTCTGAACTAGTTGTTCTTATATTGCCCAATTTTCTTTTGAGTTGTCTTTTTCTTCGCAATTTCTAAGAGTTCTTTAAAAAGTAGGGGTCCTAGCCCGGTGCAGTGGCGCTTGCCAGCGACTCAGGAGGTGGAGGCAGGAGGATTGAAAGTTCGAGACCAGAGGCAGTCTGCATAATTTAGCGAGACCCTGTCTCAAAAACAGTGAAAAAAAATGGGCTGGGGGTGCAGCTCAGTGGTACAGCACTTGCAAAGCATCCAAGTGCAAGGCCCTGGGTTCAACCCCTAGTACCACCAAAAAAAACAAAACAAAACAAAACAAAAGTCAGGAGTCTTAATCCTTTGTGGTATGAATTGTAGAGTCTTTTTGTATGCTTACAGTGTTTTTGTTTTGCTCTGTGGCAGTTTTTAATTTTTTCTTCTTTTCTCAGTGCTATGTGGTTGAACTCATGGCCTTGTGCTTGGTAGGAAAGTAGTCTACCAACTGAGCTGCACTCCCAGTCTTTTTTTAACTTTGTATATTTTGAGGCATGATCTTGCTACGTTGTGCATGCAGCCTCTGAGCTCACACACGCAATCCTCCTGCCTCAGCCTCCTGAGTTACTGGGATTACATGCACAATGGTGCCCAGCTAGTGTTTAAATTTTTATGCAATTGGATTTATCGATTATTTTTTATGACTTCAAGATGTTGAGCCATAGTTAGAAGTGTCTTCCTCAGCTGGGCACTGTGGCGCATGCCTGTAATCCCAGCGACTTGGGAGGCAGAGGCAGGAGGATTGAAAGTTCAAGACCAGAGGCAGTCTGTGTAATTTCGTGAGACCCTGTCTCAAAAAAGTAAAAAAAAATGGGCAGAGGGTGCAACTTAGTGGTACAGCACTTGGAAAGCATGTAAGCACTAGGCCCTAGGTTCAACCCCCAGTACTGCAAAAAAACGAAAGAAAGAAAGGAAAAAAGAAAGAAAGAAAGAAAGACAGACAAGAAAAGAAAAGGGGAAAAAAAGAAATGGCTTCTTCATTCCCATGTTATTCGAGCAGTCACCTGTGTTCCACCATGCTGACTGGGCATGGTGGTGCATGCCAGTAATCCCAGCACTGCCAGGGGTTGGGGATGAGGAAGGAGGATTGACATAAGTTTGAGGCCAGCCTGATCTATACAGTGAATTCCAGTCCAGCCTGGAGTATACAGGAAGAGCTTGTCTCCAAAAACCAAAAAGAAAGAGGGAAGGAAAAAAAGAGAAATCACTCGTGCACCCTACTTTGGTTTTAACTATTTCATGACTGGTACTGGTTTTTACTTTGCTTTCACATAATTTGGAATTTGTAGGTTTTCTCTGTTCCTAGTTTCACTAAATTAAAGATGAAGTTTTTATATAGGATATCTATATGTGTGTGTGCTGATGCACATGCATGTATATAGGGTGGGTATACACATTCTTGTTGCTCTATAAATTTTAGAAGTAGAAAGATTTGTGACTAGGCCTTCACCATTCTCTTTCCAGAAATGGAACCTGCTAGATATTTTTACATACACAAGTCGTCATAATTTGATGCTCTATTATAATTAGAGAGGGAAAATTGCAGCCTGCCAGTTTTCTAATTTACTAAATTAGAACATCACATTTTTTTCAGTAATAAAGTTTCATTAAGATGAGTATATTGACTATCATATTCTTAGCCTTTAGAAGGAGTGCTAAGACAAAGCAGTGGTTAACATCTTTAAAATCTTTGTTTTTAATTATTTATTTACTTACTTATTTTTGTTTCTTTCAAATTTTTGGATGCCATAGAGGGACAGAGGAGGTGCTTGTGGTCAATTTTATCACCTTTGGTCATGTTTCTAATGTTTATTATGTTTTATTTAATTGAATAGTTGTGTTGGACACTTTATGTTTTGGTGGCAAAAAGTGTTCCCAATAAAGATGGAGATGAAAGAGTTGAAAGATAATTACTGCTTGAAGTGAGAATTCTAGAGCTATGGAAAAGAAATTCCTTTGTCTCTGCCCAGTTTCACTGACCTTTCCCTTTCTTCAGGGTCCTCGTTAATGCCCAGTGTCCTACTTATCGGACAGTAATATTTACTAATAGCAATTTTGAGAAATAATAGACAAATTCATTGCTGTCCTATAGATAGGACACAGTGCATTAACAAAGTGCAGGCGACTGAGGAAAGATTTTACTATTTCAGATTGTTTACTGTTGAATTTCATTGTTACCAGATCTGCAACACATTGTTACTTGGGCCATCATGGAAATATCTTTGTTATAGTGATACTGCCTTATAGTGTATTTCAGAGCAGTGGTTTCTGATTCTCTATTGTGAAAGTAAGGGAACTCTTTCTTTATTGTGCAGAAAACTAAAGTTAGATTTATGTCTTTCTAGTACCTAACCCAGAACCTATGACATTAGATAATTTAGTAAAATTACTTGACTAAATCCAGCCCCAAAATAGATTATGAAGCTTAGCTCAGTTGATAGAGGGCTGCAGTACACTCTTCGAGGCCATGAGTTTGATCCTCACCATTGCAAAAAATGGGAGAAGGACTAGGCAGTCCACTTCCGAAACAATCTGCCAGTGAAAACCCAATAAATAGCAGAGAAACACTGACATAGTGCTGGGCCTGGCACAGTGTTGGAGAGTATTTCTTTCTGTTGTACCTAGCATTGCTATGAATTGGACCCCAATTTATAGCATCTAACAACAACATAGAATTTTCAGTATGAGAAATAAAACTTAAAACACAATTCATGCTTTGCATACTACCAAAATGGATTATTTTCAGTCTCTCATACCACTACTTTTTGGAATTTTTTTTAGTTGGAATTCTTTGTGTGTGTGTGTGTCTGTGTCTGTGTGTCTGTGTCTGTCTGTGTGTGTGTGTGTGTGTGTGTGTGTGTGTGGTACTGGGGGCTGAACCCAGGGCCTCGCACTTGCATGCTCTGCAAGTGCTGGACCACTGAACTGCACCCTCAACCCATTTTTTACTTTTTTGGACAGGGTCTCATTAAGTTATGCAGACTGCCTGTGGTCTCGAACTTGCGATCCTCCTGCCTCCGCCTCCCAAGCTGCTAGGATTACAGGTGTCCACCACCGCGCCTGACAGTTGGAATTCTTTTCCGCTTGATTTTGCCCATTTTCTGTCAGTAGGAAATTATAATTATTGTATTGATTCATCTATACTTTGTAGTGCTTGCAGCCATACCACTGTGGCATCCGATCTCATCAGATCTCAGAAGCGAAGCAGGGTCAGGCCTGGTTAGTACTTGGATGGGAGACAGCCTGGGCACACCAGGTACTGTAGGCTTGGGAGAAGGGCCCAGCAACCCACTCCCAAAAAGCAATCAGCCATTGAAAACCCTATGAACAGCAGAGAAACACTAACAGTACTGTTTCACCTTTTGTGTGTAGGATTGCTATAATAAGTTGGATACTGACTCAACGGCACCTAACAACAACAACATACTTTGTAGTAGTCGTTAAGAAAATACTTACTGGTAGGATTTGTTTTTGTTAGTTTGTGTGCTCCAATATCTGTAATGTAGTTTTTCTTCTTCCCCACAGCTCACTAACTGTTAAAATACGTAATAAAAATGATGACTGGGCATAGTGACATACTTTAATCCCGGTGTCTCGGGAGGCTAAAGCAAGAGGTTGCAAGTTTGAGGCCAGAGGCAGCCTGTATAACTTAGCAAGACTTTGTCTCAAAATAAGAAGTAAAAAATGGACTGGGAGTGCAGCTCAGTAGTAGAGTGCTTGCAAAGCATCATTTGAGGCCCTGAGTTCAACCCTTAGTACTGCCAAAAAAAAAAAAAAAAAAATGTAAGTGCAAATAACTTGAGGAGCAGGAGTTTGCTTTTAAACCTGTTTCCCTCCTGGCTCAGAGCCAATGATACAAAGCCAGCACAGAGCAAAAGAATCTAAAAATTATGGTGTTTCTCTGTCTTAATGGAATGGTTTGATTTGCAGGTGGTACAGAAGATTATCAAAAACTGAGTTTCTGCATTACTACTTAGCAGTATAATTTTGATTTCTGGAAAGATTTTTCTTAGTAGCTATACACAGATTTATTTCAGATATTGTGGGTAGCAGAAGTGTTGCAGTGCATTCATTGAAAGGAAATTGTTGCTACTTTATTTATTTATTCATTCATTTATTATGCTAGAGATTGAATCCAGGGCCTCAAACATGCTAGGCAGGCACTGTACCACTGAGCTACATCCCAACCCAAATTGTTGCTATTTAGAGTACAACAGGATTCTTGACGTCCATTTGGTTCAAGGCTGTCTCTTATCTCTTGTGCTAGATTTGCACATGTGGTCCAAAGTAAGAGTTCAGGAGTACTCTGCTAAGTGGATTAGTGACTTTTTCTAATTACCAGATGTTATAGTTATTAGTTATATTCTAGATAATTAGAATTATTGCTGGCAGGATTGGTTGTTTACAATTAAAAATTCACTGGATGGTGCTGAAGTACACAGACCTAGTCAGACAAACCTGAGTTGAAGATTAAGTTCCATTTCCCACCTGTGTGACTATGGACAGTTTGTTGGTGTTGTTGTTAGGTGCCATCGAGTCGGTATCCGACTCATAGCAACCCTCCTAGGGTTTTCAATGGCTGACTGTTTCGGGATTGCCTTGGGAGTGGATTGCAAGGCCCTTCTCCCATTTTTGCGGTACTGGGAGTTGAACTTGGGTCCTCAGAGACTGCAGCTCAGCGCTCTACCAACTGAGCTAAATCCCAGCCCAATGGACAGTTTACTTGATCCCTAACTGAGTTTTCTCATCAGTTAAAGAATAGAATACTACTAGCTACATCATACTGCGAACAGTTACTGGAATAATGCATTTAACTTTGTACCTGGTATGTAGTAAAAACTCATAAAATGGTAGCTATAGTTAATTATATATAATTAACTTTCTAGCTGTATACTGCACTTCACTGAATCTAAGAATCAAGGATTATAAGACTATCATTGTATTATGTATTACTAAAAATTATGATAACACCTTAATTTCAGTTCACATGTTAAAATGTGAAAAATGGGGCAGATACAGTAATCCCAGCTGTAATCCCAGCGATTTGGGAGGCTGAGACAGAAGGATTGTGAGTTCAAGATCAGAGGCAACCAGTGTAATTTAGCAGAACTCTATCTCAAGATAAAAAATAAAAAAGTCATTGGATTACAGCTCAGTGGTAGAGTCCTTGTAAAGTTTGTGCAAAGCCCTGAGTTCAACCCTCATGTATCATTTTTTTAAAAAAGTGAAAAATGTACATCTTAGGATACACAAAATAACTAAATTGCATTTGTAAAAATTGCAGTAAAATGTGTATATATAACATGAAATTTATTCTTAAATTTTTATTCTTTTTTATGAGATAGGTGTTAGCCAGGCTGGCTTTGAACTCTTGGGCTCAAGCTATCCTCCTGCCTCAGTCTCCAAAGTATCTAGACTCCAGGCACAAGCTACTGTGCCTGGCCGGTTAACCATTTTTCAGCATGCAGCTCAGTGACTTTAAGTATACACACAAAGTTATGTCATCTTCCCCCACTGAAGCTCTGTAGCCATTCACCACTCCTAGTTCTCACTCCTGCCCATCCTTGGTAACCATTCTACAAATTTTCTGTCTCTGAAAATTTGACTATTTCACGTTCCTCCTCCCCAGGAGGGTCAGTTACCTTTTTATGGAAATTCAATGACTGGGTGTGGTGGCACATGCCTGTAATCCCACTGACTTGGGAGCCAGAGGCACAAGGATCACAGGTTTGAGGCCAGAGGCAGCCTGTGTAACGTAGCAAGACCTTTTTTCACAACAAAAAGTGAACAAATGGACTGGGTTTTCAACTCAGTGGTAGAGCTCTTGTAAAGGTATGCATGAGACCCTAAGCTGAAGCCCCAATACCGGGGAAAAATAAAGGAAATTGAACGTGTGTGATCCCAGACGTAATGACCATGTCCTATTCATCCAGATATGTGAGCAGGAGATGTGATCCTGAGATTGGGACTTCCTAGTTTAGATGATTTTGAGACTATGAAAAAGTAGGAAGAACTGGGATAGAGGATAGCATTCTGTATTTTTAGTAGGTGGTATTTTGTTTGTTTCGGTTCTTTGAAACAGTCTTACTATGTAGCTAAGGCTAGCCTGGAACTTGAGGTGATCCTCTTGCCTCTGCCTCCCGAGTGCTGGGATTACAGGCATGGACCAACACACCTGGATTATTTTTTGAGATTTTAAACCTTGTTTATTATTTTGAGTGTGTGTATATGTATATGTGATTTGTTGTTTAGGGATTTTTTGAGGCAGGGACTTATTGTGTATTCCAAGCTGACTTGGAACTCGCTGTGCAGATAGGCTAGCCTTGAACGTCATTGATTCTCTTGCCTCAGCCTCCTGAGTGCTGGGATTACAGGTGTGCACCACCATACCTGCTGTACTTTGAATATATTTTATAAAGCAGGTAAAGATATAGTCTTAAACCAAGTGCATGGGTGCATGCCTATAATCCCAGGTGAAGGAAGCAGGAGGATGGCAAGTTTGTGGCCAGAGGCAGCCTGCGTAATTTAGCGAGGTCCTATCTCAAGGTAAAAAAATAAAAAGTGGGCTGGGGGTGCAGCTCAGTGGTAGAGCACTTGCAAAGGGTATGAAAAACCCCGAGTTCAACCCTCTAGTTTGGGGAGGGGGGGGAGTGTGTGTCTGTGTGTGCGCGTGTATATATGTATACTCATGCACACGCACATCTACGTATACACACATTCTTCTTTTTCCAAACACTTCAATATTATTTACTAAGCAACTCATCTTTTCCCTACTGATTTTAAAAAAGATTCACTTCAGATTTTAAAACTGTTCTTCACAAGACACATTGTCATAGAAGAGAGTTCTCCCATGCAGTTTCTTATGACACTTTGTAAATTCAGAGATAATAGAAAAGCTGAAAAGCAAACACAAAAATTTCATTGTTGGCTAGACTCCATGGCGCACACTTGTAATCTCAGCATCTAAGAATGCTGAGGCAGAAAGGTCGCAAGTTCAAGTCCAGAGGCAGCCTGCAAAGTGAAAATAAAACAAGGGTCTGGGAGAGCAGCTTAATAGTAGAGCACTTGCCTAGCATGCATAAGGCCCTGGGTTCAGTCACCCAGTACTACAAAACAAAAAGTAATTGTCAACAATCTAAGCCCCTTTTCTATGTAAATAAAGTCGCTCAATTTTTTTCTCCATGGGAAGAACTAAAGAATAAACAATTCTATTTAACCTTTTTAATTTTATGCTAAATTTATTTTACTCTAATGGCACAGTTATATCTCATTTAGCAGTGCCACTTACAAAGTACTATTGGCAGAAGTAAATTAAATCAGTGTGTAACATGCCTGTGTGAGCTAGGACCTTGAGAAGCACAGCAGGAACTTGAACTAGACAGTTGGAGAAGGCAGAGATATGGTGGCAGGTGGGGAGTTTTCCCAGCTGTGCTCACTGCTTTTAATGCCTTAGGGTACTTTAGGACATTTTTTTTGAGCTGCCCTTGCGGGCTGCTAGCACTCTTGATGAGCAGCCCAGATGCGATTGACTTCTGCCTCAAGAACGAATGCCAAAGATGAAATCAAATTCCATAAATCAGTTATTTAAAAACCCGGGGTATATTTTACAATTTTAACATTTTTCAACTTTATAAACATTTATATAAAGGGTGAGGGGCAAATAAATACTCATATGGTAAGGTATTTCTTATTTTCTGCTTGAGAGACATGATCATTTCCCCTCCTCCCTTTTTAATCTTGCTGTTTCCTTGACACAACCGCTTCTGAACTCCATTCTCATCTCTCCCTGCTGTGACAGTTCCCTAGCACTTCATGGTACCTAAGACTCTTTCAACTCTTATTTTCCACCAGCTGTCAGTTGCAAAATAAGGTTGCTTTGTTTGGGAGGGAAAGGGTAGAATCCTTTTTGAACATCTCCTTTTCCTTTGAAGCAGGAGCACTTCAGAGACAATTGAACTACTTTTAGCTTTTCCTTACCACCCAGCCTTTTCTTCTGATAGATCCTGCCATGAACACACAGTCCTGTTGATGACATTGATTTATCGCTATGGAAATAGTGGTAGTGTCACACATTCAGCCCAGTGACATTACTACAGGTTCTTGCAAGAGAAGTGGGCAAGGCTTTAGGGGAAAGCCTTGTTACAACTGAAAGCCATCACTTACAAGCAGGTAAAAGGTAAATGGAATCAACCTTTTCCATATGAAAACAAAAAGTAAACCCCTAGCAAATTCACTGTATGCAGTTGAATGACCCAACATGAATTCGTATTTGTGAGAGATAACAAGTATAGAGTTTCTCAGAATATTTCTTCTATTTAAGTTTAAATCTAATCATTCAATTTGCACTAAAATGACCTTTCCCTTTTGATCCTCAGGACACGGGCAGCAGCAAGTAGTTCCTTCTCCAGTCTCGGCAGCCAATCCACCAGCCAGCAAGCCCCAGCAACAGAATGGGAGCTCAGGAATGGGTAAGGTGCCACACGAGGACTTGTGACAGTTATATGTGCCAGGATTTGAATAATGTTTTGAAATTTAATCTAAGGCTAAAGGGAATCTTCAAAATGCCATTCAAGACAAAGTTGCAAAGAGTAATTTCATTCTTATTGTAGAGTATATGACTGAAAAAAGTGGGAAGATACTGAATAACGTGCCTTCTCACTTTTCTCAGTTAATGGTTTAGTGATTTCTCACATCTTTACATTTTACACCCAGCCTTTCTGTGAGTTTACATATTCCCTCCTTTTAACTATCCAGCATCCACTTATTAAATGTGGCTTGTCTCTAAGTATTCCTATTTTGGGCTTTCATGGGCATTTGTCATGTGCCTGAAAACAGAATCATTTATGTTGGTCATAGGTTCTGCTTCTTAGTCTCATGGATAAGAAATGTTTTCTTCTTTTAACTTTCTCTGCAGCAGGTCCTGTGAGACCCTGGTAGAATAATTTTGTTTACTTTCTGGCCTTTGTTTTTGGAATCTCTTGATGTTGGAAGCCACCGTTGAACATTATGATTTGTAGAATGTGGTTGGATTTATTTTTAGAGGTCAATGAGGTCAATTTTTTTTTTTAATCACAGCATCACATACGCCTTTTCTTCTCCTCTCTTCAGTTATTAGTTTTTATTTTTCAATGCAAGGTTCTAAGGAAAGCATAATTAAGACATCACTAACGTTTGTCTGTGAACTCTGAGGACATACGACTTTCCCCCATTGGTCTTTGTTTTTATCTACCTTGCAATATCTGTGTGTCTCTCTTTATGAGTCTGCCTAATTATATATGGCTCTCAAAATGATGTAGTATTGAAGGGGGTAGTGGAATCGATTATCTAAAATGATAAATAATTTAAAAGCCTCTTCCTTAGGCTGAAATACAAATAGTACATTATTTATTCCTCCTTCCCTCTCTTCATAGACCTTTTCATTTGTCTATCTTTGCCTTATGTTGGAATTTATTTTTAATGTTAATGTTCTGTAAACCAGATGGTTGAAAGAAAATGACTTGATGTGTACTGAGGGGTGTCTGACTACGTGGTATTTTAAAAAATTGGATGAATGGACACTTGTACATTTAATAAAATGGTGTATTTTATATTCTGTATGTGTATACCTTCTGTAAAGTATATGTGTTTCTTTGCATCATTATCATTGCTGTGTTGGCCTCTTCTGACTCCCTAGTTAGAATAGAAAACTTCAGGATCAGCCAGGTGCAGTGGCACACACCTGTAACCCCAGCAACTTGGGAGGTGGAACCAGGAGGATCGAAAATTTGAGGCCAGAGGCAGCCTGCATAACTTATCAAGATCCTGACTCAAAAGATAAAAAGGGGGCTAAGAGTGCAGGTCAGTGGTAGAACACTTGCTAAGTATGTGTGAGGCCCTGGGTTCAATCCCCAATATAGCCAAAAAAAAAAAAAAAAAAAAGAAAAGAAAACTTCAGGATCCAGAATGCTCTTGTGTATATTTCTTACTAAATGCTACACATACCTGGAAGAGTATTGTAGATGCTATAGAAACTCAGTAAATAAATGATGGGATCATATTTTTAACCACATTCTAGTGTGAAGAAATGTTTTGGCATAGGAGGTAGGAGGTCATTGAACTAAATTAGGTTTTCTGAATTGGAAGTTAAAGCTTTACAGATATAGTATGCATATAAAGGGACTAATTTACTAATAGGCTTTGATTCCTGGTCATTACACTTATAGGGCAGCTGAGTAACTGGGGTGTCATAGTGGCTATCCACCTATGTTTCTTGACTAAAAGCCGATTCTCACCCATTACTCCTAACTAACCACCACCCTATAGACTTCATTTAAGCTTTTCCATCCTGTGGTGGTATTTTGAGATGATGTATTAATATCACCTGCAGCCATACTATTGTGGTATCCAATCCCGTCAGATGTTGGAAGCTGAGCAGGGTCGGGCCTGGTTAGTACTTGGATGGGAGAACTCCTGGAGACATCAGGTACTGTAGGCTTGGGAGAAGGACCGGGCAACCCAGTCCCAAAAAACAATGAGCCATTGAAAACCCTATGAATAGCAGAGGAACACAACAATAGCGTTTTGTCTGTTGTACATAGGGTTTCTATGAGTTGGACACTAATTTGACAGCACCTAACAACAACAACAACATATTAAATGGGAGGTGTCTTTTATCACCAATATCTGTCATATAAGTCTCTTACATTCTAGCCTTTCTTTTGTTTGGGTGCGGGGATCAAACCCTGGGACTTGCACATACCAGGCAAGGGTTCTACCACTGAGCTACACTCCACATCCCTGGCTTTTTTTCTTTATGAGATTAGTGTCTTGGTGATCAGTTTCCCCAGTCAAGGAAGTTGATTCTCTTTCTCTGACCAATTATCTTGCCTAGAGAAAAATGTTAAGCAGTGGGCCCCATAGCAATGAGTAAGTTCGTTACCATTTATTATCTTGACCTCAGGGCTAAAGTCAGCAGAAGTAATCATGGACTCCTTTGTGCCCAGCCTTCCTTCTAGATTGCTTTCCTGGCCTCTTGCTCCCCTTTATATCTGATTTCTTATCTCCTGGACACCAAAAAGAAGGAATTTTGTCTCTCGTTTTGTATGATTTCACCAGATATACATCGGTAAATTAGAATTGCTGTAAAACTTATTATAAAGGTTAAGTAGAATAATGATTGTCCTTTTTCGTCTGTTTGTTTATAAAGGTTCCACTGTATCTAAGGCTTACGGTGCCTCAAAGATATTTGGAAAACCTGGTGGGACCGGCCTAACGCACTCTTCTGTGGGGACACAGTCCAAAGTTGTACCCATCGCCAGCCTCACCCCTTACCAGTCTAAGTGAGTTGTTGCATAAGACAAGTGGAAAATGTATGCGCAGAATGGCGTAAAAAGTTATTATGGGCTTTTGTGTCACCTGTGCATGAGCTTCTGGGTCACCACCACATAGAATGGGTTTCTTTTTTTCCCCCCTTATGCTGGAGGATGGTACAAATTGCAACAATCTTTAACTCTTATCAAAAAGAATGGTAACCAGGTGCCATGGCACACACCTGCAATGCCAGTGACTCAGGAGGCTGAGGCAGGATTGCAAGTTCAAGGTGAGAGGCAGCTGGTGCAACTTAGCAATACCTTGTCTCAAAATAAGAAATAAAAAAAGGGGCTGGTGGTGCATCTCAGTGGTAGAGCACTTGCCTAACCTGTGTGAAGCCCTGGGTTCAAACCCCAGTACTGGGCGGGGGAAAGAATGGCAAAAGTGCGATATGGTGATGTTTACCTGTAATCCCAGCGCTTGGAAGGCTGAAACAGGAAGAGGAGAAACACAAGTTTGAGGCTAGCATAGGGTACGTAGTGACTTCCAGGCCTCCCTGAGCTGCATAGCAAGACGCCAAAACAAAACAAAAAAATGGCAAAAATAGCCGTAGCCTGTTGGGTTTCATTCTTTTTTTTTTTTTTTTTTTTTTTTTTTCCCCAGTACTGGGGGTTGAACCCAGGTTCTCACGCCTGCATGCTCTGCAAGTGCTGGACCACTGAGCTGCTCCCCCAGACCATGTTTTTACTTTTTGAGACAGGATCTCATTAAGTTACACAGACTGCCTCTGGTCTCAAACTTGCGATCCTTCCGCCTCCCGAGCCACTGGGATTACAGGCGTGTGCCACCATGCCCGGCTTGGTTTCATTCATTTTTGAAGAATATGAAATTAAGAGTATTTACTGTTTAAAGCATTGGTTGAGATAGGCACAGTGGCACACCTATAATCCCAGCACCTAGCAGCTGAGGCAAGAGGATCTTAAGTTTGAGGCCAGCCTGAGCTATATATATAGCAAGACCCTATCTCAAAAAAAATAAAAATAAAAATAAGTATTTGTGCTAATTCAGAAAGCTTCTCCTCTCATATAAATAGGTGACTTTTGGTCTAAAAATTGTTACTATGATTTAGTTTGGCTAAGATAATCTGTATTTTTTTTATTAATCACATTAATATACCCTGAACATGTATTTCTTTTATATTTTTTCTATTAAAAATTAATTAGAAGCTGGGCATGGTGGCACACACCTACTGCAAACCCAGCGACTCAGGAAGTGGAGGCAGTACGATCATGAATTCAAGGCCAGAGGCAGCCTGTGTAACTTAGTAAGACCCTATCTCAAAATAAAAAAGTAAAAAAATTGGCTAGGAGTGCAGTTCAATGGTACAATGGTAGAGCGTTTGCAAAAGCATGCATGAAGCCCTAGGTTCAACTCTTCAGTACTTAAAAAAAAAAAAAGCATTGAAAAGTAGTGAGATCTTTTATTCACAGTTCTTTAATGCATGTATTTATTCTTCAATACTTGGCAGTCATAGGGAAGATAAATTTCCCCTGTGAAATTAGAAGTAAGGAAACTAGTGTACCTAATACCTTCTTTCAGGATGGTACAAGGTCTAGGTCTCAGATCTTAGACTTCCTTTTTTAGTGTCCTCTGTCTAAGGTCATACCACTTCAGTGTGATTTCCTTTAGTGGCCCATGAACTCTGCATTCTGTAGCTTCATATTTATACTCAGCATGCATTAGAAATGAGATGGAAGTTTGACACCAGTTATATCAGTTCTCATAATTGAAAATAGTGGCAAAATGTAATTGCTGGTATAACTGCACTTTTTTAGCTTAAACCCTTTCATTAAGGGGATATTGTTGCCTTGGTGATGGTTTTCAGAGAAGGAAGAGAGTTTATAAATTTATTTATTTGACAGGAGAATGAGTTAGTGTTAAATCACCTTGTGTGTTTTATTGTTTGCTTATTCTGTAAACTGTCAAACCTATATGTTATCTTAGGGTTTTAATTAGCTGGATTAAAATACAGCTAACATTGACAAATGGAATAAGAAAGGCCATAGGAAGATGATTTCATACTTACTTGATCTTTATTCCAACTAAGTCTCCAAATACTAATGTAACCTATTTGATTTTTTAGGTGGACTATTTGTGCTCGTGTCACCAACAAAAGTCAGATCCGCACCTGGAGCAATTCTCGAGGGGAAGGGAAGCTTTTCTCTATAGAACTTGTTGATGAAAGTGTGAGTATGCGCCAAGTGGGAAGGTGGGGGTGCTGGACTCTAGAAACAGGGCTCAGTTCTGCAGGCCTATGAAGTGGCAGAGAGCGGGGCAGAAGGAAACATGGATATCCTCATGGCTTTCATTCTGTTGTAGTCCTTTGATGCCAACCATCACAAAATTAGTTTTGAAATGTATAAGTAGCCTCATGGGCAGAAGAAGCCAGAGACTGTCTGATTTGCTGGAGGTTTAGTTAAAGATCTGGGATATGGTATCTGTTGATGTGCCAAATGGAGGGCTGGACCCCAGCAGAAGGTAGATAGCAGCCACTTGCATGGTGAATGGCTTATGGAAAATGGTTTCTGACCGTGCGGACTCTGTATGCTTTATTTAAATGAAACAAAACCCTGATGGTGAGACAGAATTTTCCAGGCCTTTTCTTTTTTCTTTTTTTTGGGGGGAAATTATTTAACACCCCAAATGTTTGACTGTGATGGCAAAATCAGTATCAGAACCTAATTTTCTGCAAATTATCGGTCTGATCTACCGTTGGCTAGGACTTTAGTCATTTATTTAAGTTTCTTATCCATCTGTAACATATTGCCTGACAAAAAAAGTGAAAGTGAAACTCAAATCACAAGCAACTAGAAAGCAGGATTTGCTATATAACATTTTTGGCAACAACTCCTGAATGTGAAGTAATCTGTTGTTTAGGTTGCGAGCGTGGGGGAGCCTGCTGAATCATCCTGTTTCAGCAGGCTTCCCCGTGGGCTTTGGTCATGTCACTCAGTATCCAGAACTTTTTGTTTTTATTATCAGAATATTAAACTTGTCATTGTAGGTTCCCCCCCCCCCCCGCCTTAAGTTTCTAACTTAAGATTAATAGAACATGATTATAGGCTCAGCTAGTTGAACTCTTGTTTTATCAGAGCCGATGCCTTGAATGTGCAACTATAAGATGTGGGTTTCTGGGGCATCTTGCAGCCCTCTCATGGATCCTCTTTGTGCTTGTGCCACTGCTCAACTTAATGTTAAAAGATATCAACTTAATGCTAAAGTGGCCTGCTTTTCACTGCTTAGACTCGATGTCAAACAGCACAATCCTAACCTGCTCCCACTTATTTCTGCAGGGTGAAATCAGAGCTACTGCTTTCAATGAGCAAGTGGATAAGTTCTTCCCCCTTATTGAAGTGAACAAGGTACAGTAGTGTGAACTTAGAACCGATGCAGTAGGGTGGTGCAATGAGAATGAGGGGACTCGGGTCCATTGGCAGGTTGTGTGGTTGTGAAGGGTCTTTGTGTCCCATTTGATGAACCTTCTTGCATTCAGTGGCTTGGCCTCTTTTGCAGGTGTATTATTTCTCAAAAGGCACCCTGAAAATCGCTAACAAACAATTCTCAGCTGTTAAAAATGACTATGAGATGACCTTCAATAATGAGACTTCTGTCATGCCCTGTGAAGATGGTCATCACTTACCTACAGTTCAGTTTGATTTCACAGGAATTGGTGACCTAGAGAATAAGTCTAAAGACTCACTTGTAGGTAAGTGCAGCTTTGAGGACAGAGTGGTGATGATTAGTTTTATTTGCAGTGTACGGGAGGTTCAAGACTGACGTGCTTGCCATTCAGCCTTTGGGGATATTGTAAGGGGGCCCTTGACTTATCCTCCTCAAACATTGTGCCTGTATTTCAGACATAATTGGGATCTGCAAGAGCTATGAGGATGCCACTAAAATCACAGTAAAGTCTAACAACAGAGAAGTTGCTAAGAGAAATATATATTTGATGGACATGTCAGGAAAAGTGGTGACTGCTACTCTGTGGGGAGAAGATGTAAGTACTTGCACTGAGCAGGAATTGCTCCATAAGTGGGTTGTCTTGTCTTCTGAGTTGTGGAGCTTTGGCCATATAGATGGCAAAGGGCGTGCTGTTTAGCAACTATTTGAAATCCCTTCCTTTATTTCTGTGTGATGTGCTGTGATTTCAGCTTTCCATAGTAAAATGCTCTTTCCTCTAACTCTAGGAAAGTAGTGGTAGATTAGTTTTTGTGTATCTCTGGGCAGGTTTTTTTTTTTTTTTTTTTTGAGACAAGGTCTCACTAAGTTGCACAGGCTGCCTCTAGCCTTGAACTTGCCAACCTCCTGCTTCAGCCTCCCGAGTTACTGGGGTTACAGGTGTGTGCCATGGCACCCATCTCTCCACGGAGGTTCTTGAGCATGAGTTATGTCTTGTAGAGATTCCATGTGCACTGATTATATTTACTCTATTATTGACTGTTTTCCTTCTTTTCTATAAAAATAGTCTTTCTGTTCTTCCTGCCAGTGACATCTATATGTATTTGGTGTTTGTTTTGCAGGCTGACAAGTTTGATGGTTCTAGACAGCCTGTGATGGCCATCAAAGGAGCCAGAGTTTCTGATTTTGGTGGCCGGAGCCTTTCAGTCTTGTCTTCAAGCACTATCATTTTGAATCCTGACATCCCAGAGGCGTACAAGCTTCGTGGATGGTAGGTTTTGTAGGGCTAAACCAAGGAGTTATTTGAGCCCAGGCTTTGGAAAGAGCTGGTTACCATCTGAATATGAGCTCCCTGCCAAGCGGAAGCCTTCATTTCGGAATGAGGCAGTTCCTGTATTTCTTGGAGGCATTATGCCTTCTGAGAGGATGGCTTTAAAGCTCTTAAACCGACAAACCCATAATCCTCTGACAAACCTGGAGAGTTAGAGGAGGCAATTAGAATGTAAGTGGTGCATGCTGACCTCGATCCTGCCAAAGCAGAATGTGGCTAAGCTTTAGCAGCTTTACGCTGAAGGCGTCGCCCCTAGGTCTGGGCTGTAGGCATCTGTGGTGTTGGGGGAGAATGAGCTTTCTTACTCTGTTGAGTCTCTGGTGCTGGTCACATCTTCTAGTGTGTATTCACTGGGCTCTGCTAAAGCACGGTGGGAACAATGGGCTTTTTGTTGACATTATATTGTTATTCCCAAAGCACTGAAAGGATGAGGAGAACCTATTAAAATCTCCTCACCATATCTAGCTTTTTAAGGCATTAAAACTCTGCCTTAAAAGAGCACTTCAACCCAAAATGTAATATACAAGAATTGATGTGGTCAAGGAAAACACTTCATCTAGCCCAAGCTTCAATAATTTGTTTAGTGATAGTGCCGGCGGGGGGGGGGGGGGGGGGGGGGGGGGGGGGGGGGCACGGGACAGGACGGGACACAGACACGTGTCAGTTTCTAGCTATGTCTTAGAGTTTAAGTGACTCTAATTTTGTCTTAGATTTTGTCTAAATGTCTTAGACAAAATCTTAAGACAGTCTTAAGTGACTGTTCATTTTTGTTTTGAGTCTAATATAAACTAGTAGCACTAGTGTTTGAATAGTTTCATGAAACAGCTACTGAATGTTCACATCACTTAAGCCATCCTCATGAGTATGGTCCATATATATCTGTTGAACTATTCTGGTAGCTGCCATTGCACTGTAAGGCAGGGCCTGTTAATTGTCTGACCAGAAATCACCACAACTTCTGTTTGTTCTTGTTTCTTGATTTTTCTTTCAGGCTCTGGAGCATGACCTCAGTTTAATTGCATGTCCACATTAAGGTGTTCATATTTCTCTGTCAATAACTGTGAAGCCAGGCAACATAAAAAGACATGTCTGTCCCCTGAACAAAATAATTTGTCATTGATCAAAGAGTTCAGTGCACACACTCCATCCAGGCAAGGATTAGTGAGTTTAGATCTTGGCTCCAACAAAGTGGAATTTTTATTGTGAGTAGGGCAGCCTGTCTCCTTGCTCTGTTGACTCCTGATGAGCTGTCTTTGGTGGCAGATGTCTCCTTAGAGTTTTTGAAACCGTAAACTCATGTAGCTAGCAGTGGTGAAACAGATTTATGGACCTTCCTGTGCCTCTGTGACGGATTTAGCCGCTTACCTGACAGACTGAGAAGGCAATTGTCTGCAGCTTAGGGCAACATCCATTCTGTTAGATGGTCTCTTTTTAGGGAGCCTCTTCTGTATATGGTTACCTTGTAGTTATCCATTATTTAGGTGATGTTCAGTGTGTTCTTAATCTCAGGCTGACTTCTCTCTGCCTCAAGTACCTTCCTAAGGCACCTTCCCTCTGGCCTCCTTCCCTTCACATCAACTGATAGGTAGTCGAGAAGAATAATCAATTTTAATCATAATTTAATTCAGATTAGTTTAACTTTATTGGCATAACTAAAATCTCACTGAGAAGGTAAATCTACAAGACAGCAGTTAATGCCTTCTGATAGATTACTTCAGGTTATATAATCGATTGGACTCTGTGTTGGGCTTAAGAGGTTTTCCACTGTGGAAACATTTTTGGCTTACCTGTTGTAATATATTAATGATCCCTTTGCATACTGATACATTTCAGTGATGATAAAAGTACAGCTGCTGACTGAGATGCACATTCATATCCAAATGGATGGTATCAGACCTGCACATTATTGCTTTTCATTGTTGACTTTCACAGTTACTCTTTTAAGGCTGAGACATTCCTAGTATGCCTGACTAGTTTAGGAAAAGGGTCTGTGGTACTTTGGCACTGTTTGTCTTGACCACTGGGGGGCATCAAAGCAAATGAGATAAAAGAGGAAGAACATTCCATTTCTTCAGTAGACAAGGGTACACTAGGACATACTAACTTTAGCCCACATGACCAGAACCATGTGTAAGTTCTTGGGAGACAGCTTGTATCTGGTATATTGAAATAAGTAGCACGTTTGAGAAGTATATAAAGTGCCTGTCTTTACTTATTTTTTCAGGTTCGACTCAGAAGGACAAACCTTAGATGGAGTTTCCATCTCTGATCTAAGGAGTGGAGGAATGGGAGGGAGCAACACCAACTGGAAAACCTTATATGAGGTTAAATCGGAGAACCTGGGCCAAGGTGACAAGGTAGCTTACCTTCCTCACTTTCTTCACTAAAGCATAAAAAGCATAGAGAGGGTTGAGTTTTGAAATCTGGTTTCTAATACCAAGAGTCAAATGTTAATTCAGAGCTTTCATTCTTCCCTGGGACTCTGGCTAGAGTGTGGTGTGATGGTTGAGAATCACTGCCAGAGTGAAGAGGCCATGCTTGCTAACGGGAGTATGCCGTAGCCCTCCAAAGTGTTGAGGCAGAAAAAAGGTAAAGAAATCTTAAGAGATCTTGAAGAAGTTGTAATGAGCAAGCCTTGTATTATAATGTGAATTGACCTCAGGTCCACATTACTTTTCTAATTATTCCTACAAATTGAAGTGTTCACATATCACAAGGTTGTTTTTGAGTGGAGCATTAGTCATGCTCAGTGTTGCAGGCATGAGGCAATTCTCATGAGCTTTAACTTCTCGTGGGCTGAGAGTTGCTGGTAGATCTTGACAAGAACTGGCTCTGATATTTGACTTTCGTTGCAGCTTCTCTTTCAATGTGTATTTAATGACCCTCTTCCCATCTGGATCTTACCTGTATTCTGTCAGCAGTTGAATATTTAAATCTCTTATTTCTCTTTTATGCTCCCCAAATAGCAGTCCCTGCTCATTTATTGTTATATACAATATAGGTTTTGTTCCTTGCTTATCACATTTCACTGTACACCTCTATCTGTCATTGTCATCAATAGCAACTTATAATGCTATTATATAACATCTTGAGAAATGAGCATTGGACAGATCTGTGTTGTCTTGGCATAGGAACAGCCATTCTGCTGGTTTTCTTGTCACTCAGCTTCTCTCTTAATCTAAAGATAGACAATATGTAATTAAAAATTGGACATAGAAAATATCTCTCCACATCCAGACTTTCAAGTCATACTTAGAGTCTGGACCTAACATAGAAATAAAGATCAACTCTTTAGGCATTATCCTCAGACTTATTTTCTCTAGAGCTTTCTGTTGTTGTTAGGTGCTGTCGAGTCGGTATCCGACTCATAGCGACCCTCTGTACAACAGGAAAAACACTATTGTCAGTGTTTCTCTGCTGTTCATAGGGTTTTCGATGGCAGATTGATTGGGAGGGGATTGCCAGGTCCTTCTCCCAAGCCTACAGTATCTTGTGTTCCCAGGCAGTCTCCCATCCAAGTACTAACCAGGCCCGACCCTGCTTAGCTTCCGAGATCTGACAGGATCAGATGCCACAGGGCTAGGGCTGCAGGCCTAGAGCTTTCTAGGTGGTTTAAATTCATTTTGTTTCCAGTGTTGAGGATTGAACCCAGGCCCTTCCATATGCTAGGCAAGCACTGTGCCACTGAGCTATACCTCCAGCCCTAGAAACTTCTGAACTGAACACTACCCCATGTTCTTTAGACATCCATACTGTTTTGCCACTTTGGGTCTAAGACATTAGAAAGACATTAGAAGGTGGTTGCTGCTATTGTTAGATGCCATCAAGTTGGGTCCAACTTATAGTGACCCTATGTACAACAGAATGAAACACTACCTGACACTATTGTCCGTGCTTCTGTACTATTCATAGGGTTTTTGATGGTTGATTGTTTCAAGAGTGGGTTGCTAGCTCCTTCTCCCAAGCCTGCAGCACCCAGTGTTCCCAGGTGGTCTTCCATCCAGGTACTAACCAGGCCCAACCCTGCTTAGTCGCCAAGATCTGACGAGACTGGACACCAGGGTGGTGTGGTTGTGTATACCAGTGGTTGCTAGTTGGCCTCAATTCTGAATGCACCCACAGAGAACTGTTACTTAGCGGTACTAAACACAAACCAAGAAAAATTTATTCATCTGAAATCCTCTTTATAGAAGTTAAAAGGCAAAGCAAGTATCCACAAAAAGCTTTGAAACATGATTTACCCTTCCTAAGATTTACTTATTAGTGATTTCTACACTAAGAAAACATACATAATAGTCATAGGTATTTTTGCATTCTACCAAATTTAATGATTCAGATCAAGGGTTGGCAAACAAGGCCATGGGCCAAATCCAGCCTGCCACCTGTTATTATCAGTGAAGTTTTATTGGAACCCAGCCACATACTTCCAACCAGCATGTTGTCTCTTGCCTCACAACAGCAGAGTTGCAGCAGAGACTGTGTGACATAACGGCTCATCGGGCCTAACATATTTATTTTCTTGATTTTTACAGAAGTTTTCTAATCCTGGGCCTAGGCAAGGATAAAAGATGGATCTAGGCCATAGAAATCACTGTCCTTGTTTTTTTGTTTGTTTTGCAGTACTTGGGGGTTGAACCTAGGGCTTCACGCATACTTTGTAAGAGCTCTACCTCCAGGCTTCACCCCCAGCCTATTTTTTATCTTCTTTTTATTTTGAATCAGGGTCTGATAGGCTGCCTCTGCCCTTGAACTTGTGATCCTCCTGCCTCTGCCTCCTGAGTCTCTGGGATTACAGATGTGCACCGCTGCGCCCGGCTTCTGTCCTTGGTTTTAATGTGTGTTTTAGTCATCTGGTACATCACTCTGGCAGAGAACCCAACCAAAACAAGCTTAAGAGAGAAAAGATTTATTGGGGGCTCACAATTGGACAATCCCAGTCCCTAATGGCAGCAGGGAAGGTATGGTGGGGACAGAAGGCAAGGCAGGCATGGTGGGGGCAGATGTGGCAGCAGCAGATAGCAGGCCTATGGCAGAGAACCTTACATGTTGACAGATCAGGAGCAGACAGAGTGAATGGAATCAGGGCTCCAGGTAAAAACCTCCAAAGGCCTGCCTCCAGGGACCTACTTCCACAAGGCTAGATCCTGCCTCCCAGAGTTTCTTAAGCTCCGAGGACAGCACTGTCAGCTGGGGACGAAATGTTCAAACACATGTCCTTGGTGGGACATTTTAGATTCAAACCATGACAATGTGGGAAGAACGGGTGATCATAGCTGCACAAGATTTTGTGACCTGTGTTAACTGCATTTCCTAAATCTATGGTTTGGTGGGCCAGAGGACCAAGAGGACTAACTCTTTGTCTTTTTTATAGTCTTCAAGTAAAGTGGAAGCAGTTTCAGTTTTAATTAATTAGGTCTAATTTAGATTTAACTATTCTATTGATAGGGGTTTATATGCTTGAGAACTTGGTTTATTATGTTTGTGTGTTTGTTGGCAGCACCTGAGATCTCTGGAACTACAGAAGGAATGATTACCTGTAATTACTTTGTGAGCTTAACAAAAGTACATAGGAGCACTCACTAGTTATGTGTAAGGACAAGCTTTGAGCTGCCTCAGATTCTAGTCCTGACTGTAGTCTTGGTGCCATGGGTCTCAAGTCATCCTTTTCTCCCGAAGGCAGACTATTTCAGCTCTGTGGCAACAGTGGTATATCTTCGCAAAGAGAACTGTATGTACCAAGCCTGCCCAACTCAAGACTGCAATAAGAAAGTGATTGACCAGCAGAATGGATTATACCGCTGTGAGAAGTGTGACCGTGAATTTCCCAATTTCAAATACCGCATGATCTTGTCAGTAAGTAGAATGGATAGATGAGAAACTCTGTGGTGGTTATTGACTCGCTGCCATGTTCCAGGCACTGGTGATACAGCAGGAGAGCCAAGATGGTTCATGATGAGGAGTCTGCAGATGAGTAAGTGCTGAAGAGCTTATTACTGCTGTATAAATAAGGAAGCAAGGGCCTTTCACTCAGCTGAGTAGCAGTCTGGTTTTTGCTACTGAAAGCTTTTTATTGTTTGTTTTTTTGCCACAAAGTTGTATTGAGATGCCCCAACCAATTTCAGTCTTCTGTGCATGCTGTACAATTACAGTATTGGTGGCACTTGCCTCCTTCCTGTGATGAAGATAAATTAATATGAAATGGCATCTTGGAAGGCAGTAATTGTACTTATACAGCAGTGCCTATATTTAGTTATTTTTCTTGCAGATAATCTGGTCCTCTAGCTTTAGAGCTGGCTTCAGACGAGTGTGACTACGTGCTGATGTGGGATTGTTGCTTTTTTGCATTGTAAAAATTGTTTTTATCTGTTTTTAAAATGTTTAAAATGAATGGTGTACTTTTTTAGAAATAATTCTAGATGAGAAATGTACACGAAAATAGGCACTCACTTTTTCTAGAAGGTGATGTGGCAGTAATATATCAGAAGCCTTAAAAATGTTTGTATTTTCTGACACAGTAACCACCTGAAGGGATTTTATTCTGAGGAAATAATCAACTATATTAGAGCTATATAAAGTTGTCTACTGCACTGTTATTTATTTTGAAGAGTTGGCTACAACTTAAATGTGCTTCATATTCTATTACCAGTAGTTAATTAATTCCTTTATTGACTGTTGACAGAGTGCTATGAGGGCCTTGAAATTTACCACGTACTATTTAGCAGTCAAAATGTTTGAAAACCATCCTTAATGGAGACCATTAAATGATATAATACTCAAGCTATATTAATTAAAAACAGAGTATTTAAAAGGATATGTTCTACATTGTCTTGAAGTATATACACAGACAAAAAACAGACTCCCAGGGCCAATATCAGACTGTTAGCAGTAGTTATTTCTGGTTGATATTTATTTTCCTCTGTTGTTTTTTCTCAGTTTCCAATTCTTTTCCCCTGCAGCAAATTCTCTTATACTAAGAAATTTTAAAGAAATATTTTTAGATAAAAAAGTATTCTACCTATCCTTTCTGCATTCTAATGGCCCTTTAAAATGTCAGGTCAGCAGGAAAGTACTATACTTAAGCATCTTATTTTTTGTTAACTACAAACTTCATTGAATTAAGGTGAAGAAAATTATTTGATAGTTAATTCTCTTAGCCTTTCTGTTGAACTCTTCAGTAGTGGAATCCCCTGCACACTTGTTTCATTTGACAGTTTTTATATGTCTGCATCATTGGTATTCTCACCTATAGAGTGGGGTGTTCAGGCCCTCTTAGGACAACATGGAGTAACTGTCGATGTGAGCTCTAGGATGTGACACCATTACTTAAAACTTGTATGTACTTTTAACTTTTCACCTTACTTTTCATCATAACATTCTATATTAAAGCTCCATATGTTTGCAAAATGAATATGTAATGATACTTTTATTTCTACAGAGCCTTTTACTTGAACGACTGGGTTCTTTGTGATGCACTTGCTTTCTTGAACCTCTCCCACTCAGTTTTATATCATATCCTGTTGGAGACACTTGATTGCTTGTTTTTATTGCTAGGTACTTTGAGTGACTGGGTGAAGGCCTTTAACATTGACTCTGAAATAGGCTAGGTTACTCAGTGGTTACTTAGGACCATCTCATGGAGCTTCTTACAGTGACTATAAAATGTACAATTTAAAATACAGGGACCAATGCTGAGTATGGTGGCTCACACCTGTACTCACAGCAGTTGAGAGGCTGAGGCAGGAGGATGGTGAATTTGAGGCCAACCTAGGCTACATAGTGAGTTCAAAGCCAGTCTGGGCTACAGAGCCAGACCCTAATTCAAAAAGCCAGCCAATTACCAAGTATGGTGCCTCATGCCTGTAATCCTAGCAACTCCAGAGGTGGAAGCAGGAAGATCGCAGGTTCAAGGCTAGAGGCAACCTACGTTTTCAAGACAAAATATTAAAAAATGGGCTGGAGGTACAGCCCAGTGACACAGCATTTGCAAAGTATGTGCAAAGCCCAAAGTACCAAAAATAATAATAATTTTTTAAAAGCCAGTCAATCAATCAGTAAATAAATACATAATATGCCGAGGACCAAGGGCTGGGATTTAGCTCAGTTGGTAGAGCCCCGCTCTGCAGTCTCTAAGGTCCCGAGTTCGATTCCCAGCACCGCGAAAATGGGAGAAGGATGTGGCAACCCACTCCCAAAGCAATCCCGAAACAATTTGCCATTGAAAACCCTATGAGGGTCGCTATGAGTCGGACACGACTCGATGGCACCTAACAACAACAACATGCTGAGGACCTTCCCTATCAGAGGCTTATTCAGAATGTTTCATGAAAACCTTATTGCATCTAGAGGGGTCTAGGTCTGATGTGCCTAGATTCTGCACCTGCAGGATAATTTAGTTGGACTATGTGTCCACTGAAATTTGAAATCACACTTCTGCAACATATTGGACTCTAGTTTACATTTTAAACTTCTTTCCATAATATGTCACAGTTTTTAGAAAGAATATAATACAGATACCTCCTTACGATAGGGTTGCATCCCAACAAACTCATTGTAGGTGGGAAATATATTAAAAATGCCTTCACTGCTCCTAACCTGAATGTCGTAGTTTAGTCCAGTGCACTTAAACATGCTCAGAACATTTGCATAGCCTACAGTTGGGCAAAATCTAACACAAAGCTTATTTTACATCAAGTACTGAATATCTTATTAGTTTATTGAATACTGTACTAAAAGTGAAAAACAGGATGTTTAAAAGGATTTTTTTTACACATAAAAGGAAAAATCATTAAGTCAAACCATGATAAGACGGGGACCATATGTATATGTAATGGTAATATTTTTTCCTTTAGAAACTAATTAATGGAAAAAGGTAATCTTAATGTGTCTTCCTTTTATTATTTCTTTACTGAAATAATAGAGTTGTCTTTTTTAGGCAAATATTGCAGATTTTCAAGAGAATCAGTGGGTGACTTGTTTCCAGGAGTGTGCTGAAGCTATCCTTGGACAGAACACCACTTATCTTGGAGAATTAAAAGAAAAGGTCGGCCACATGTTTTATTATAGCTCTTCTAGTTCTTACGCTGTAACACTGAGCCCTTTCTTACTGTTTAGTACTTTTTGGTTTGCTTCCTTTGGGTGTTGTATATAGTTTCTTGGTCTAATGATTATTTGAGAGCTCATCTGATTTTTGTCTAATTTTGTCCATTTTGGATGCACTTAACATATGGTAATGAAACTATATAAAAAGCTTTAAATACCAAGCACATTACAAATATAAACCACCTCTTTCTCCCATTACTAATAGCACATCAGAGGTGGTGTGCCTGCAGTCACTCATGATCTACAAAGTGTCTTTGGAAATAACCCAAAGTTCAGATGTGCCTTTTTAACATGATAAATAGCTTTCACATACAAGGTGCTTACTATTCTAGGTTGTTAGATATAATTCTTATGAAATGCCTTTCTTTCATATGATAATTTTACTCCTTCCGTTTTTACAAATTTTTATTTTTACATACTAGGTTTATTTAATGCAGAGAATAGGTTACTAAATTATGCTAAACTTAAAGATAGGTGCACTGGGTGCTGTTGATGCATACCTGTAACCCCAGCAACTCCAGCTAGGGCAGGAGAATCATGAGTTTGAGGCCACAGGCAGCCTGTGTACCTTAGTAAGACCCAGTCTCAAAAAAAAAACCAAAACAAAACCAAGGGCTGTAAGTATAGCACTTGCCTACCATGTGTGAGGCCCTGGGTTTAATGCCTGCAGTACTGAAAAGAAAAAGAAGGGCAGGGGGGGAAGGAGGAGAAGTAGCAGCATCCATCTATATATGTCATTTTTTCCCCATTTCCTCCTTAAATTTCCTTAAATTGGTTAAAATATTTGTAAAGGCTACAAAGAAAGGAGAATTTGCAGTTTGTTTTAACATGCTTTTCCTTATTCTTTCTATCCTCTGTTCTGTTTGGTTCTGCCCCCACCTCTTTTTTTAAACTGTCCATGAAATCTCTGAAAATAGTCCCACAAGTCCTTGTACAAAAATAACTGGAATTGACTTTAAAGCGTGATAGTATCTTTTATCTGTTTTCCTGCTCCTTTATTTTCATATCAGATTTTAAGGCTCGAGGCAGCCTTTCAGGATTTTTTATGAGCTTACTATATTTGACTGCTCTTACTGCCAGTGGATGAGGACATATAGAAACTCTTCCCTCAGGAGCCATGATGTTCTTGGAGTAAGCATTCACACTTCCCCTAACCTGGAGGAACAATGGCAGCTGGCATAATTTTCTGAAGGTTTAACACATTATTTCATTTCTCTGTTGAAAGTCCAAGGAATGACTTTTCTTTGTCAAATAGTATGAACCAAAAGAGTTTTATATGATAAAGCCATTTTCATGTTCCATATGATTTAAAAAATGGTTTATATGAACTATTAGTTTTATATAGTCATTATCATCTTATGAATTTTTATATAATATGCATTCTGTAATCCCTTTTGCTTTACCAAACCTGGTAGAGGGTTTTGTTGTTTTTTTGGTTTTTGGGGGCAGTTTTTGCGGTACTGGGGGTTGAACCCAGGGCCTTGCATTTGCATGCTTTATAAGTGCTGGACCACTGAACTGCACCCTCAGCCCTTTTTTTTTTTTTTTTTTTTTTTTTTTTTTTTTTTTTTTAACTTTTTGAGACAGGGTCTTGCTAAACTACGCAGACCTCTGGTCTTGAGGCCTCTGGTCTCGAACTTGCAATCCTCCTGGTTCCGCCTCCTGAGCCACTGGGATTACAGGCGTGAAGCCACCACGCCTGGCGCCAAATCTGTTTTTTAAATAAGGAAACTTAAATGGTATTTGAGGAGTGTAAGGAAAAAGAGAGTCCTGTTTCTAGACCTTCCCTGGCCTCTGCTTGTTCCACCTGTCTCTTCTACTTGCTCATCAAGTCAGTAGCTATAATTACAGAGGCCGAAATAGTGAAGTATATGCTACTTTGAACTGTTTTTCAGTATTTTCTCACCCAGTTCTTAATTCATGATGAGAAGATAGTAGGTCTCAGCTCTATTCCATCCAACATCCAAAGTCTTAGAAATGTATTTCCTAAAGAGTGATTTTTTAAAAATTTTCTGTGTGTGGTAAAATACACATAACATAAAATTTACCATTGTCAGCCAGGCATGGTAGCACATGCCTGTAATCCCAGTGACTCAGGAGGCAGAGGCAGGAGGATCACAAGTTCCGAGGCCAGAGACAGCCTGCGTAACTTAGTGAGACCCTGTCTCAAAATACAGAGTAAAAAATGGGTTGGGGGTGCAGCACCAGCGTTGAGTGCTTGCCAAAAACAAAACAAAACACATGGGGTTCAACTCTCCACTACCATACAAAAAAAATACCATTGTCACCTTTGCGAAAATTATTTCTTCTTCTATTGTAACCATTCTGAAGCATATAATTGCCATTAACTACATTCACATTGTTGTACAAGTGTTACCACTATCCATCCCCAGAACTTTTCCATCTTCCCAAATTGAAACTGTACCCATTAAACAGCAGCTCCCCATTCCCTGCTTCTCTCAGCCCAAGCAGACATCACTCTGCTTCTGCGAATTTGATTACACTCGGCTCCCTGTATCTGCAGCTTCAACCAACTGTGGATCAAAAGTGAGAAAAAAATCATTTTGCCAGTACTGAACATGTGCTGACTTTTTTTCTTATTCACCAAAAAATGTAATTTAACAACTACTTACATGGTATTTACATTGTATTAGGTATTACAAGTAATTTAGAAATGATTTAAAGCATACAAAAGGATGTGCATAGGTTCTAAGCAAACGCTGCCATCTTATATACGGAGCTTGAGCATCTTTGGGGTTTGGTGTCCACTGAGGGGAGCGGGTCTTGCAAATACTGAGGGAGAACTGTTAATTAGCTGTTATTAATGTTTTAATACTTAATAATATTCTACTTAACACTTTTATGTGATGAAATATCACCTGTAAATTAGTTATTCCTAAGTAATTGCAGCCCACAGGGGGGCGATAATTTTCTCAAATTCTTTTTCCAAAGTCTTCTAGGTATTTTCAAGTAGTCCAGTGGTTTCCCTTTATTGTTTTTGCAGAATGAGCAGGCATTTGAAGAAGTTTTCCAGAATGCCAACTTTCGATCTTTCACCTTCAGAATCAGGGTCAAACTGGAGACCTACAACGTAAGTAAAGTTACTGAGGACAGAAGGGGTAGTGGTGGGAAATTGCTGCTTGTTGCCCAAAGCAGCATCCAATATTAGTATCATTGAATTACCTACTGTGCGCCAGACCTGGTACCAAGCACCCTGTGTCCGTTGAATCTTCCCTGTTCTGAGGTACTATTACTAACTTCCTTTTCAGACAAGGAAACAGACTTAGAGATTCGGTGCTTTGTTTAATCTTTGGGGGACATGCTATTTGAACTTTTCTGTTAAAACCTGGGTATGTTTTTGCTTGCTGTGGTGGTGCACATGTATAATCCTAGCACTCAGGAAGCTGGGGCAGGAGGAGATTGAGCCTGGCCTGGGCTACATAGTGAGACCCTGTCTCAAAAAAAAAGCCCCCAAAACCAAAACCTGGGTTTTTTATCTGGGTACTGACAAAAAAAAAATGGTGATATGTGTAGTAAACCCATGTTTCCTGTAAGTTTAGATTCTAAAAGATCTGAAGCAGACCAGATGTAGTTGAAATCACCTTAAAACGTCTTTACATTGCCGGGCATGGTGGTGCATACCTGTAATCCCAGTGGCTTGGGAGGCGGAAGCGGGAGGATTACAAGTTCGAGACCAGAGGCAGTCTACATAATTTAGTGAGACCCTGTCTCAAAAAGTAAAAAAAATGGGCTGGGGGCACAGCTCAGTGACCCAACACTTGGAAAGCATGCGGACGCAAGTCCCTGGGTTTAACCCCGAGTACCGCCAAAAAAAAAAAAAAAAAAAAGGTCTTTACATTGTCCATAATGTTGCATAAATGTATAGTCATAATAAGCAGCATTAACTGAACACTATCAGGTACTGTCCTGTACTCTTTATATGCACTGTTTCACTTCACCCTTACCGTACCCTCCATGTTGAAACTATCGTTATCCCCATTTTACCAATGAAAAGATGTAGGCATTCAGAGAATGAGTCTCTGAGCCTAAGATAGTGTGCTAGCCAGCGGCAGAACTGAGATTTCAACCCAGGCCATCTGAACTGGAGGCTTTGCTCTTTACCCTGATTGTCAATATCAAGATATTTAGTAGTTGCTGAGCACGTGGAAGCATGAGAGGCCCTGGCTAGACCACGTGGCCTCTGGGGGCATCACTCTGTTCTGCCTCTAAAGACACTCTCCAGTTCCTTGGAGATCAAGTGAGGAGGGAGAATTCTGCCAATACCCTTGCAGTTGTGAGATTTATGCATTCTGGATTATCAGACCTTAGTTTCTGCTGGTAGATGTGTTTGTTGTTGTGCTAAGTGAGACAGGAGTCGAATGTCAGTGTGATAAAATGTCAGGGAGCAAGGTGGCAAGGGAGGATTTTTAGAGCCATTCAGTCCCTTCCCCATATATATATAGGGAAGGTTAGGTCCAGGGAGGTCACCTTGCCCAGAGCTTAGACTGAATCCCGACAGATCCCCCCTATTCTGCTGCAGCTGTTTTTTTCTTTGACAACAGCTTGACTTTTCTTGGGTTGAAAGTTAGTTTTCAGAGCTAGCTTTGTGGTCTTGGGCGAGTTACTTATCCCCTCTGTGCTGCTCCTTGTACCCCTAAAAAGCAAATAAAGAGAAGAGAGCTACCCTGCAAAGTCTGATCCTTTAGGATGCTGGGTCTCTGGATTGGGAGGCTGAAGACAGGAGGGAAAGGGCCTATGTGAAGAGGGGATCTGGGCATTGTCCTAGCCCCAGGAATTCTGGGATAGGCTTTTTCTCACAGTGTTCGCTCTGTGGGAATTACTAAACTCTGTATTTCCTCCTGCTGGGCTTGTTGAAGCCACTGAAGCAAAGAAGGTTATCACCACTGCTCCATACCGGCACTTCCATCATTCACAAACCGATTTTCTTTTCAAAGGATGAGTCTCGAATTAAGGCCACCGTGATGGACGTGAAGCCCGTGGACTACAGAGACTACGGCCGAAGGCTGATCATGAACATCAGGAGGAATGCAATGATGTGAGGAGAGCAGCACTGGTTGGGCAGTAGTTTAAGAATAAAGAGCTGAAATGGAACTAGTTACTTCCCACCCCCACGGGACAGTCCCACATCCGGTCCACCGTGCAAAGCCTCTTTGGGGTAGCCTGGGAGTTTCTCCTCCGTGAGCTTTTTGGGACAGTGTGTTCAGAGGGCTGTGGCATAAACTGTCAGACCCAGGTTTAGCCAGCAGGCCGTGTAGCCCCGATTCCTCCCTCTGTCTTCAGGCTTTTGTCAGATTTATTAGGATTTCATTATCTTCAAGCAGGAATTATGTCACAAGTAATTGACCCTAACTCTGCAGACAGTGGAGTGAATTATGTAACTTGGGCTTTTCTTCCGTGGTGACAACTTCACAACTTGGGTTCCTCCTTGGGGAGCTGGGAGTTGGGGTGGGGAACCCAGGTGTTTTGTTAAACGTGTCTTCCCGGAATTCAAAGGCTTGCTTTTTCTAGAGGTGCCAAATGGTTGTTAATGCTTGGAATGCCAATAGGGTAGAATTATTAATCAAAGGCCTATCTTTTATATCTGAAGACTCTCCTTCCTTCAGGGTTTAATAGATTTAATAGACTGAGTCAGATAGGTCTGATATTAATCAAAATTGTCTCTTCTGAGGACAGCTGATAAGCATTGACTTGCTGTCCCCTAGGGATATCGGGGCAACTACAAAGCATTGCTTGAGTTTTCACTTCAATTAATGTTGCATTTTGGTTGGCGAATGCACACTTTCTTGTACCTGTACATAATTCTTGCATCTGTATGTTTCATTTCTTGATTAGAGCTGTGTTAAATAGAAAGGACTTTGAAGAGAGAAGCCCTTTGTTTCCCTTACTTTGTTTTTAATAAACAGTATATTCTTTGCTTGTGAATCCTACTTTCTTTGAATGCAAAAGGTTCTTGTAACTGGAAAGCAATTAATTAGCCTTCATAATAAATGTTCACTTGGGAGTGATGTTAACTCATTACAAACTCAGAGATTAGTCCAAAGCTTGGGGATCATACTTACTAATGTTTGTAACCCGGAAATATATATCTTTAAAAGAATGAAAACAAAAAAGAAAAAGCCATTGTGCCCAAGAATGCTGATGATTTGGCACTTGGGATTTTATTGATGTTTACCCAGCAGTCTAACACCAACCAGGCTTTGAAATGTGTAGAGACAGTGAGTGAGAAAGAAAACAGTAATTATGCTACTGGGCTTTCAGTCAGCAAGAGCATGCCTGCTCTGTGTGTTCCTAATCATATTAATTATCTATCTGTTTGCTGCAACCCACCACTTGGCATTTGCTGCACATCTCCAAGTATCCAGGCAGCGTTGCAGTCTCCCTGCAGCTGTAGGCCTGGATTTTAATTTGCACAAAGGCCACATATGGAGGCTTTGTGGAGCCAAAGACTGATAACACCCTGTCCGTTTCATCCTTAGCTGCCCTCTTATTTTGTTTTGAGACAGAATCTGACCATATAGCCCAGGCTGACCTCAAACTCATGATTTTCCTGCCTCAGCCTCCCAAGGGCAGGGAATACAGGCATGCAACCCCCATGCCTGGCTTTTAGCTGTCCTTTTTTGAGAAGCCAGCCAGCCCCAGGCAGGATGGCTCCCACTGCTGAAAACAGACCTGGAGGGACTTCCAAGCCTACTGATCATGAAGACACAGTCTTCCTTACCTTTTCTAGTCTCAGGAGATGGGAACTGGGTTCCTCTTGTTTCTCTGGCTGAAGCCTCAGCAATTTTTCTGGAAGCTATTTTCTGTCTGACCTTGCTTATAAAGCATTGACTAGAAAATTACAGTTGTGGATTGACAAATTGTGGGTTAGAAATGGTAATCTAGCCTTCCATCCAGTAACCAGTCTTTTATACCTCATACTCCCAGCATTCTCTTTCCCCACCATGAGTTGTCTTCCCAGGGAGGAGGAATGACTAGCAACAAACCAGGGCACGTCCTGACGCCGCCAGACCAGTCCCCAAGCTCTCTGTGGCCACTGTGATGGAACTAACACATCTACATGGAACTAGCACATCTACATGGACGTGACTAAAGATCCAGGGGGACTGAGAGGGAGGGCGTTCCCTCGAGGGAGGATGTTTAACAGATTTTCTTACTAAAAAATCAGATCGCCAGCAGAGCAGCCTCAGAAATTGGCTCCACTGTTACGCTTTTAAGAGATTTAGGTCTCGGAGGATTGCCTAAGTAGATTCTGGCCCACAGTTCTTAGAATTCTCTTGGATATAGTTTACCTCGAAAGGCTGTTCATGTTGTTCTATTTCTCATCTTTCACTTAGAGATCAATGTTTATTTTGTGTACACCATGACATCAGCGTTAAGCAATTAGGGAAAAGATCTAATCATTTCGCCTTTATTTTAAATGGTTTTTGAATTCCCTCCAGTCTCATGTGAAAGAGGCAAGGGGGAAAAAACGTAAATAATCTGATTTCTGTCCATATTTTCAATGTTTTATGCTTTCCATTAAAGCCTTGCTAATCTCTAGTGTGCTGTCCTGATTTTTTTTATGTGCAGGGTCAAAAGTGGCCCCCTCCCCCACATTTTTTTCATGAGTGGTCTATCTTCAAAAAGTATAAATAATATTGATTGTGGTATTTAATACATTAATGAAACCCATGGTTATTGACTACATAATTAATATACTGTCTAAAAGTGAAGTTTGGCAGCCCAGTATATAACAGTTTATATTGACCTGTGTTTCTCTGGCAACATGCCCGCCAAGGCTTTATTTATAGAAATTGAAACAGGTTTCTCAGCCTCCTTTCCTCCTTTGCACTTGTAAATTGGTTGTTTCCTAGTCTGAAAATGAATTTCTTTTATTCTTTCTTTTTTATCTCCTTTGTTTTGTTTTTTGTTTTTGTCCTCTACCTTTTTACGTGATTTTTGTTTGTTTGTTTGTTGCTATTTGTTTTTTGTTTGTTTGGTTGTTGTTGTTTTAGCAGTATTGGTGGTTGGACCCAAGACCTTGCACATGCTAAGTAAGTGCTCCACCACTGAGCTGCTTGGATTATATGCATGTGCCACAGCACCAGGTTTAGCTCTGTGTGTGTGTGTTGTGTGTGTGTGTGTGGGGGGGTGTATTTGGGAATTGAAACGAAGGCCTCTCACATCCTTTGCAAGTGCTCCACCACTGGGCTGCACCCCTAGACCATTTTTCATTTTTTCTTTTGAGTTGGGGTCTCATTAAGTTATGCAGGCTGCTTCTGTCTACAAACTTGCAATCCTCCCTCTGCCTCCTGAGTTGTTGGAATTACAGATGTGCCCCACTGTATCCAGCTAGCTGTTTGTTTTATAACCCACACTATGTAGAATTCTTTTATAAACACCTTTGGAAATAATTGTTTTCTTAAAAAATAGAGTTTAGATGTTTTGTTTTCATTTGTTCAGTGGGGTGAGGCCTTACCCAAGTAGGTTTATTATATTACTAAGCTGATGTTAAGTATTGTTAATGTTTGTTTAAAAAAAAAAATAAAGGAAAGGAGATGATTTGGGCAATCGATCATTTCTTATACAAATAATCCACATTCATTTTAGAAAATAACCTGCTAATAAGAAAAAACACAATCATCCATAATCCTACCAACTACCACAAGTACAGTTATAGAAAATGAGGTTTGTGGGTGGAACTCAGTAGTGGAACACTTCAGTAGTATGTGTGAGGCCTTAGGTTTGATCCCCTGCACTGCAAAACAAAATGGGATTCTGCCATACATATCATTCTCTGACACCTCTTAGCACTATAGCTTAGTACAGATATCTTTCCAGTTTCAATAAAAGGTCTACATTTTTAAAGGCTATATAGAGATCTGCAGAACAAAGATGTGCAAATTTCGGAGCTGAATCATTCTTTCCACTCTTGTTTTGTTGAGTTCTCTGTTTTTCTATTGCCTGAGTCCATTAATAACTGGTCTTACCCTGTGTACCATGAAATGCTAGCAGGTAATTCGAGCAGACCCTGATAAGCAGGTAGATTAATGCTGGGAGTATGTAGCGTGGTGGTTTGGAACCATCCATTTTCATCCTACCTGCTCCACAGACATGGGAGCTCTTTGTGTGCCACAAAGAGCCCTAAACCCTCATCATCTGCCAGTGTGGCAAAAGTGGCCCCCACAACCATGTTTGATTTGCTTTTTTTTTTAATTAATTTTATTTATTTTTATTTTTTGAGACACAGTTTCCCTGTGTAGCTCAGGCTAGCCTCTAATTCACAATCTTCTTGCCTCAGCCTCCTGAGTACTGGGATTTGTTTTGTTTTTTAAGAGACAAGATCTTGTTTTGTAGCCCAGTGGCTACAAACTGGCTTTTAATTTGCTATGTAGACAAGGCTGGCCTCAAACTCAAATCCATCCTCCCACTTCAGCCTCGTAAATGCTGGAATTACAAGAGTGCACCACCATGCCATGCTCTGGTCCTTAAGTCTCTTCGTTGTATTTCTATGAGTGGTTTTTCTGAG